>VYZQ01002179.1:6158-45089 GCA_013400655.1 Mystacornis crossleyi
GATCAAAAAGCCAGCTCTGTGTGTGTGTGGTGTGTGTGGGTTTGTGTGCTGTTTCCTTGTGTCTGTGCAGTGAGAGGGTCTGAATATGAAATAGGGTTCTCTCATTTTACAGCTGCAGGGATAAGCACCAGGTTTCATACCCAATCCCCAAAACACACAAAACGTTCTGTTCTCACATGGTTTGCAAACAGCACCAAAGCAAGCCCAGGCACATCTGGTCCCTCAGCATGACATAAGAACAGACCAGCTGCAGATGCTATACCTTTAAGGGTGACGCAGGAGCACAGTTTAACCCAGCAAAGCAGCACATCACATGGACCAGGAATAATACACTGACTTACTTCATTTGGCTTTCAGTATTACTGATTGTTAACTAACAGGATCTGACTCAGTTATTACAACACACGACATCTTCCTCTGCAGCTATACTTCCCTTTTTTCATGACAGCTTCATCAGCAGTTTTGTCTGCATCAGAGACTCAGGTTTTTTGTACTCAGTCCTACATCCCTCCCACACTTCCGTTCATCCATGTTTCTTCACATTTTGAGATTTTTTCCCCCCTCTTTTCAACACTGTCTTCAGCAAATACCAGAATTTTTAGACGTGATTGCTTGGCTGGTAATTCAACAGAAGTATCAAATGTGGCAGAACAAAAAGCTCTGCAGCAGTAAGGTGCCACCTGCTTTCACATGGCTATGCATTTTGAGAATCTTTAAATGGATTATCTGCACCAGCAGACTCCAAAGTGGGCGTGCACAAGGCAATCCATTGCGATGCAGGAAAAAACTATTTTTGCACCAGTAATCAAATTTAAAAATAAAAATACTATTTACTTCATCATTATAATTTCTTAATTTTTATTTTGTGCATATTTTATATTGTATATAATACTTGAGTATGGTAATAACTGTATATAACTTATAAATATACATAAAACGAGTATGCATATTCTAAGTATTTTACTGATGTGGTAGACAATTACAAAAAGTTTGGTGACCACTCATCTACAATACAAAAAGCAGAAACTAGTATGAGATGCTCACAGTTACACCACTTGAGTAAGGACTGTATGACAGACAAAACAACATTTTTCCTTTTTCTTCCAAGAAAGGAAAACTATTCACAGTCAACCTCTGTGTCAGTCAGCACACTCTCCCAAGACACAGAGAGCTTCGCCCTCACATACCTTCTTTACTGCAGCTGGGAGAGGTGTTCAGGTGCTCCCCATTTCCACCTTCTGCATCCTGGGTCACTTCTGCAAGGACAAAGGCAATACTCAGACAATCCTGGACCTCACAACGCTGACTCTCTGGCCCAGATGGATCAAGACTAATCTGACTGAGATTTGGGCCATTTGTTTGGCAACAACAGTAACCCTGACCAACATGGCCCATTCCCATGGGCTAACCATCCAACACCTCCCTTCTCTCCTCCATTCCTGACTCTGTATTGTCTCCATGATCCCTTACACACCCTGTAAAGGCCAAGCACAGGAGGCGCTCAGCACCCGTGGTGCCATTCATTAGGGAGCATCAGGCAAAAGTCACAATGAACAAAGGCTGCTCCACAGTGCAGGAACTCACCTCCTTCATTTATGCCACGGTCATCTGCATGGTTGGCCAGCAAGCTGCTGTTCTTCTTTAAGGTGTCTGAAGAGAGATAAGATGATAAATACAGTCCCCTCCCTTGCTCTCAGCTTCAAGGTATGGCTCTATTGCATCAGACTGAGTTGCTAGTTACAGCTCTACATGTACACACAATATAAAAAAGCTACTGGAGAGCATCCAAAGGAGGGCCATGAGGATGGTGAAGGGTCTGAAGGGGAAACCTTACAAGGAGTGGCTAAAGTCACTTGGTTTGTCCAGCCTGGAGAAGAGGAGTCTGAAGAGAGGCCTCACCGCAGTCTACAACTTCCTCATGTGGGGAAGAGGAGAGACAGATACGATCTCTTCACTCTCGTGACCAGCGACAGGACTCAAGGAAATGGCCTGAAGCTGAGTCAGGGCAGGTTTAGGCTGGATATCAAGAAAAGGTTCTTCACCCAGAGGGTGGTTGGGCACTGGAACAAGCTTCCCAGGGAAGTGGGCACAGCACCAAGCCTGACAGAGTTCAAGAGGTGTTGCAACAATGCTGTCAGGTACAGGGTGTGATTATTGGGGTGTCTCCAGGAACTGGGGTTGGAGTCCATGATCCTGATGCATCCCTTCTAACCCAGCAGATTCTATGAAGGGATCATGGCCAGTTTGCCTACTGAGTGAGTAGCACTGACTGCTCCATAGAACAGGTACTTACCTTCCTGATTTACACCATTCTTAACTATCTGCTTGTCTTTTGGGGCACTGTCCTCCTCATTCAGTTCTCTGTCTGAAAAGAGATCAGAGAACAACTACAGTCCCTCAGGAGCACACTCCATTGCTTCTGCCCCTCCCCAGCACAGGCCACTGCTCTGTGCGGTCCAGGGCTCAGAGCACACCTTCTGCTCGGCAAGTTAAATACTGCTGTGCTATCAGCAGAAGCCCTACTTGAAACTGCTTTGTACACACATTTCAGAGAACATCATAGCCTTGCCTACTATTTCCCATCCAGAGAGCAGTGACTGCCTGTTCCCTAAGTGCTGCTAGGTGTACTGCACAGAGGTGCCCTAACTCCCCTTCCTGATGTTCCCGTTTTATAATGCAACAAAAGAAAGTGTTTTATTGTCTGCATCTCATGTCCAAACTGACAACCTTTATCTATGGACCTGATTTGTCTTTTGCCTGAACTGTGTGTTTCACTCCTTTCTACTGTAAGACAGGCATAAAATAATCCCCCTTTTCCTCTATCCATGTCTATATATATGGAAATAGTTAGACAAGTGATGAGACAATCCCGCAGTGCACCACAGCTTCACCATCAGCTACACAATCCCTGTTTCTTCAGATGAAAAAAGCTGTTCTACACCCATTACAATTCATGCAGGAAGAATAAGCAGCAAACTCCAGGGGCGTCTGAGTTTTTCTGAGTTTCCTTTGCTTTATAGTCATCGCTAGTGATTTTTTTCCTTTATAGGAAAAGACTTCTGCCTTTTCCGGTGCCCTTATTATCAGCTACTTGTGGAAAATGGTGGAAGAGTTAGGGAGTGAATGAATCATTAGTGCGACAGACTGGGGAAAAAAATGACATTTTTTCTCGAGTTGAACAATAATGTTCAATTTTACTAGCCCTTTGGAGTTAAAAGAACTTCTAGAAAAAATGCAGGTCCCAGAACCTCCTTGAAATTTACACTGACTGGACTAAGAAAACAAAACTGCAGCTTTGCTTAGCTGCCTGGTGAATGCAGTCAAAGTCTCCTAAAGCATAAAGCAGATGGAAGATACAACAGGCTTCTTTCCTTAGAGAAGCACATTTCTGGATGAAGTATCTCCCAAATATGAATTTTGCAAGTTGGCAAGCATCCCATCTCTAAATTGGTGTGCTGAGGCTCGTATCTATTTGGCACCAATACAAAGCTTTGAAGCCACAGCATTTTATTGTCTAAGGTCCTGTTTGAGGGTTTCTTTCCAGCAGAAAGCAAAGACCACCTACCCACAATGACATCCTATAGAAACACCCTTGATACTCTTTTACGTGCAAATAAAAGGTGACATTAGACAAAAGGGTAATTTGCTTATTTACTGTAAAAAGGGGTTCCTTCTTCCATGCTTAGTTCTTTTTCCCACAGATGGTAAAACGGTTTGCAAACACAGCAAGCAGCATCATTCTCATCAAGAGGGAAGGTGAAGCCCCAAGAAGGTATTTGCTCTGTGCTGTTTACCAAACACAGGCTCCAGGTCTTTCTGACTTCTCTTCTAGTGATCTACCCATCAACATTTACTGTTCCTAAGGCAACAGGTTCTTCTAGGCCAACAGGGAAATGGTAAACTCCATACTGAGGACATGCTAATATGGATTGGACTACAAAAGACCATGTGCAAAATTACTTTCCCCTTTCATGTTCCTCTGGTTTAGGGCTCTATCTCTCTTGTTACCTGCATCAGGCTCTTCACTCTCACGATCAACAGCTTGTGAAAATGCAGCTGCAAGAAAACAGAAATCCTTTTCAAGAAATGTGTATGGAGGTAGCACAATAGTCTGCCAAATATGCAACTTAGCCTTAAAGCGACAACTTCATTATAACACTTTTAACAGATATTCCTGAGAACCAGTACATTATGCCACTTTAAGGACTCACAATTAATTTCAATTTCAACTTCAACTTCCCTCCAGTAACCGCTTACGGTCCCAGACCATGACCAACATTGTTTATATTTATGCCTACAATTTTACAGAAGTCTTGCTGAAGTAGATTTACTGATAAAGCTGCACAGATCTGCCATAAAAAGCCAGTGAGCTGAGAAGAGAATCTGCATCTGCTTTTCCTGCTTCATGTTTGTGTTGCACTAACACCGTAACTTCAAACCCTTCCTCTTTGCAGTCCCTAAAGAATCTTTAATAGAAGCATTCTAAAGCAAATGTAAGTGCAGTACCAAAATGAGGTTTTTCAGGGGGGTTTATTGTTTTTTTTTTTCCTATCTATCCTTCTCCTTTTTTCACCTTCAGATTCATCCATAGTCTCGACTTCAGTGGTCTCTGAAGCATGAGCTGGAACCACAGCTTTAACAAATGTAAGGTACCAGACCAAGCAGCCCACATGTAGGCACTGTGAGCTCAACACCAGAACCCTCCAAGAGGGCACTGAGCCTGCACCTGATGGCAGGAGCTTTAGCCATCTCCCACTGAAACACTGTTTGGCCTGATAAGAGAATATTTTTTTAAGACTCTTCCCCTGCTCTCCCCGGTCTGCTTGACTGCTTTGGGGGTTAATTTAGTTTGGTTCCTAAAAACAGACCACAGTCCTGGCAACAAGACTCATATATTAAAGCTAGAACATGATAGCCAAATTCACCCTTCTGAAAGGAGCACAGACAAAAGTTGTCCCCTTCCTTAGCTGCTCACTATATAGAGTGATTTCCACACCCCAAAACACAAGAAGCCAGAGAACAGAACAATCTTGCTGCAAATTAAGGAAGTAAGAAAAACCAAGAAAACTCCAACAAAATACTAGGAAAAAACAAAAAAACCACAAGCAAACAAACCCCCCAAACCAAAAACTCCCAGTGCAGATTAGAATGGACAGCAGAAGCCCGGATGGAGATCTGGACAGGAAGAAGGGAATGACAGACTGCCCTACAGTGTGCACTTTTTCAGCCCTCATCCTGAGGCCAGCCCCAATTCTCCATTGTTAGAAAGGTAATTCACTTTCAAAGACAGCTGCTGACCAGGAAAATCTCAGCCCACTCACTTTGCCAGCCCCACCAACACATTCACTAAGTGCAGGTCCCTATAATCATCCAATATTGGACCTCAACTGAGATTTTGAATCTGCATGTGCACACACTGAAAAACAATTCAAAAACTCAGACCCACAAAAAAGGGAAGAGCAAATCAGACTCCCTGCTCCAACCAACGACAGATATTTAGAAACATTAACACCCTAAAATACAGGTTTCTTACCTCCCTCTGAGTGAGGCTGTTGTTGGCTGTCCCCACAGAAAAGTTGTTCATGTTCTCCTACAAAGAAACATATTTGTTTCAGAAAGTATGTATTAATGACCTGCAAAAAATAACTACACTCAAAGAAAAGTTACTTCTTTATTTCTCCAATGAAAGACTACACTGACACAGAATAAAAACTGACAAGCCCAGACCAAGCAACAGTCTGATTTCCACATTTGTGACACTGTCTTACCTGAGCCATTCACTGGACTTTTCTTCTGAGCAGTCTTTCTTCCTCTTCCAAGGTTAATCGTACCTGCACACAAACAAATAGAATACCTGGAAAAATGACTCAGAAATCAAGTTTTGTGCCTTTGGAAACTTGTTGACAGCCTCCATCCATTCCATCCCCCTCTCCCACCCCCAAACAAAATAAAATACACTTCCCTGAGAACACGCAACTGAATGTTTGACTTGGAGAAAGAACAAAGAATGAAATACTGTTTTGAGGGAAAGACAATCAGTGCGAGATCAATAGAATGGGTCTCCTGCAACAGCAAGTCAGAACACGTCTAATCAAATCTAAGGTAGAGCTTAACAATTTCTGATTCTGAGTCTTGTACTTAAATCAGCAAATCTTTTCTGCTGTTTGATTATACCTGTGCAGTGCTCATCCTATCAAGGGACAACAGGTTTATTTTCTTGCACGTTCAAACCCTTACTGTTACAAGGGAAGTAACTGAATTGTTTTGATTCTAACTGCTGGTCAGTTTTGAGTGACATTCTTTGTGTGTTATCACCAAGAGCAGTGCTGCTTAACACCACCAACATGAACAAGGACACAGAAGGCATTTTCAGAAAGACATCAAACTGGGGAGAGTAGGGACCTGCTGGAAGGCAGGGTTGCCACTCCAATTGACTTCAACAACCTGGAGAAACGTGCTGGCAGAAAAGATGTGATATTCAAAGGCAAACAAAGTCCTGAATCTCTTGAAGTCATCCCATGGACCACAACAGGCTGGACTCTGCCTGGCTAGGAAACAGCTCTACGGGAAAGGACCTGAAAGCATGAACAAGCTGAACATCACTCAGAAAAATGTGCCCTTGCACTAGAAGGCTTCCAAATACTGGACTATGTTAGCAGAAGTGCAGTCAGCCCATCAACACAAATAATTCCTTCTCTCTATTCAGTATTTGTGACACCCCATGTGGAGTACTCTCTCTAGTTTTAGCCTCACAGTTAATGTAAAAACACCAACTTTCTGAAGTTAGTCCAGCAAATGTCCACCAAGATGTCTAGGGGCAGGAGCTGTGCAAGGAGGTGCTGAGAGAATTTGGTTCAGCCTCGGGAAGAAGGCTAAGAGGATGTTGGCTAACTGCAGTCTACAACTAACTACAGAAAACAAAGGAAACCCCTCTCAGAAGTACAGAACCTAAAACCAGGAGGCAATGGCCAGAAGTTGCCACAGGGCAATCCCCAAGAGAAATAAGGAAAATATCCTTCCCCACAAGAGTGACTCAGCACTTAAACACATGCTGAAAGAGGCTGGGGAACCTCCATTCTTGGAACTATTCAAAGTTGGACTGGACATGGCCTTAAGCAACCTGACCTAGCTTTGAAGTTGGTCATGCTTTGAGCAGCAAGTTGGATGAAACTTCGAGAGATGTCTTCCCACCTAGTTTATTTTATGATTCCATGCCAGCAGAAACTAAATGGACAATCAGCACGAAAGCGTAAGGTGCACATGCAGTATATATCTATTTATGTCCTGATCAGAGCCTCCCTCCAGAATATCATCAATTAGTCCTTCCCAGATGGGAGATGCATCCACTACTCTTCACCCTGCAGCCACCTCCAAGTGGTGGCCCCATCTGGAAGTCAACACGAATTTTCCATGCAGAGCATGAATAGGATGAAGAAATGTATTCCTGTTTGGGACTCTCCAACACAAAGAGAAAAGATGGTGTGCCCTTTTTCAAATCAGAAGACAATTTGACACAGAAATTCAAAAACATGGCAGAAAAAGATAGAGAGTGATAGCCTATAATTATGATTTCTGATTAAACTGTCAGACTTAGAAAAAAGATACTTGAATTCAGTGTATGGCTGGATCAAAAAGCAAATACAGAACTCCAAGATGATGGCAATGCAGGCTGACAGGAGGCACAGAAGGTCTCATTAATCAGTTGACCAGACTGAGTTGTCAGATTAGACTCAGCATATGATATTCAGCCCTGATATAAGCCTGTCCCAACAATAAATGTGATCTTGAGGGCAGATTTATGATGCTCTCAGAAAAGGCTGTGAAAAAACACTCAGGTAGGAATGGGAGAGGCTACAAACACTTGGTAAGTAGAAACACATAGTAAATCAAGCACCTAGTCTGAAGGAGAAATATGCAAAGGCAAACTGCTGTGTTTCCTAGGACTCAAAGCCCAGTGTCAGAATGCAAGTTCAGTAGAATTATTTCCTTCAAATATATTAGTCTTTCCCTAAATTGGACTTGTTTCTCCTACTGTTTTTACAAAACATCCAATGGTCAGAAATTTTCATACATTCTACAGAACCTTAGATGAGCATAATCATGAAGCACATAAAGCTGTAAAGAAGTGTTATACATACCTTTCCAGAGCAGGAATCCTAGGATTATCACAGCTACAATAAGGACTACAGCTACAATAAGAGCATTTCTATTTCGTTTGTAAGAACTGCCTCCTTGAAAAAAAAACAAACAAACAAAAGAAGACTGGTTAGTTAAAAAGCAACGGTATGATACACTAGTTCAGTAGAAATACAGCCCCAAATATGTTTCATAGCGATTTTTTAAAAAGTAATCTCAACAAATGAATGCACCAGAGTCAGTTATTAGCAAAACTCTAAGCCATCTTCAGGACAGTTACATGCTAAGTACCTCATTTCAGTGAAGGCACAACACCACTTGAAAGGCAACGGCTATTCCAGTTCTTGGCCTACGAAAGGCTGAGCCAGATTTCAAACAAATGAAATTTCAGCAAATATCTTGTATTGGGTTTGCATTGCAAGGTTTTGATGGTTTCTGTGAGAAGATGCCAGAATCTGCCCCCATGTCAGATAGGGCCAATGCTGGATCTGCTGCTGGTCGAGGCAGAGCCCATCAGCAACCATGGTAGTGTCTCTGGGATAACACTTATAAGAAAGGGGGAAAATTGCTGGACAACAACAGCAAGGGTGAGAGGGGAGTGACAAAAGGTGAGAGAATCTGCCTGACAGACATCAAGGTCAGTGCAGAAGGAGGGGCAGGAGGTGCTCCAGGTGCTGATTTCGAGATTGCCCCTGCAGCCCATGGAAGACCTCACGCTGAAGCAGGTGGATGCCTGAAGGAGGCTGTGACCCCATGGGAAGCCCACGCTGGAGCAGGCTCCTGGCAGGATCTATGGCCCCATGGAGAGAGGAGCCCATGCTGGAGCAGGTTTGCTGGCAGGACTTGTGACCCTGTGGAGGACCCGCACTGGAGCGGGTTCATGAAGAACTGTGGCCTGTGGGAAGGAATCATACTGGGGAAGTTCATGGAGGTCTCCTGTGGGAGGGACCCTGCCGGGGTTCCAGGTTATCATGCGAGACGGGGACGACACCGACACCAATGTGATGCAAAGTCGAATCCATTTATTGTCTCAAGCAAGCCACAGTTATACTGTCAGTGCTTCCAAACACGCGATAACGCCGTGTACACTAATACCATAGTTGATTCTACTTTGTTTGCTACTTTTTGCTACATTTGTTGTAGGAGTACATTTTATTCTTGCCAAGTTACATTCCTCTTTATCTTTACTGAGCTCACTGTACTGCAATACCTACTCCCTTTCTCCTGGCAAGGCTTTCTCCCTTCTATCTTACAAGCCCATTCTCAGGAGCACTCTTGTGTGCTCTGTCACGTACCCTCTGCGTAAAATATATCCTTTGCTTACCACGGTGTATGCTTGGTTACGTATCCGTTGTCTAACACGGCCCAAACCCCAACAGGACCCCATGCTGGTTCAGGGAAGAGTGTGAAGAGTCCTGCCCCTGAGGAGGAAGGACGCTGTGTAATGAGCTGACTACTGACTGCAACCCCCATTCCCCCTCCCCCTGAGCTGCTCAGGGAGACTGGGTAATGATATCAGGAGTGAAGCTGAGTCTGGGAAGAAAGGAAGGGTTTGGGGAAGGTGTTTCAGATTTCCTTGTTTCTCATTATCCTGTTCTGATTTTGATTGGAAAAAATTAAATTCATTTTTCAAAAGTCGAGTCTGTTTTGCCTATGACAGTAATGGCTGAATGATCTCTCAGGTCACAAGTTCTGCCTCAACCCATGAGGTTTTTGCCATATTTTCTCCACCCTGCCCCACAGAGGAGAGGGAGTGACAGAGCAGCCTGAAAGGCACCTGGCAGCCAGCCAAGGGCAACCCACCACATGCCTCATTTCTAAAAAGTTTCTAATACATAACTCCAGTATAGGAAAAATTCTATACTAGTAAACCATGACATAAACTTTGGCACAGAAAGGAGAAATTTTGTCAGTTAGGGACTGCCTTACTGTGAGAAACAAAGCCCACTCCTCTTTTTGAGGTTTTATAAATTTTATAAGGGACAATAGGGGACAAAAGTCACTTAAAGCAAACCGCGCTGGGTGCAGAGCTCATAGTCAGAGGCACACACACTTACACAAACTTCCCCGTTATATGCTTTAACATTATGCATATTAAAAAGGCACAATGCATATGCATAGTTTTCCTGACAACTAATTTACATTTTTAGAAGGGATTAACATAGTTTCTTCCCCCATTCGCCTTTTTAGAGCAGGCATGTTATGATCATGAGGGTCTCCTTCCATAAAGGCTCAGGTCTTCCTCACATCTTGAACTTTTCAACTTTGCCTTTGGAGCATGCACAGTTAAGGTGTTCCTAGGTCTTTCTGCATCCAACCAGTTTAACCCCTTTACTTTGTGACTAACTGGCTTCACTTTTGCCAACTGCTCATTAGTACATCCTGCTGCTTCCCAATACAGCTATACTTGTCTATTTTTGAGATTATTCACCTGGAAAGGTTCTGTTTCTTTAAGCATTAAGCTACTAGTTAATCATATACTAGCTATTACATTGTATAGAAAGTTATGATTCAGGTTATACTGGTATCTTATAACTCAAGCTATATAAGCATCTTGTAACTTTGACCCCAGTTAAAATGCTAACTAGTTAATATCTGCATAGCAAAGTTATTCTTAACATGTTTGCACATAGTATTTCCTAACATATTCTGATATGTAATATTTCTTACATTTCACTACCCACGAAAGCCAATGCTATAATAGCTGTTTATCACACACACCCTACAAACCAGATGGTTCCAAACATGTTCTCACTCTGTGTTTAAAAAAACCCTAAAAACGCAAACCTCAAGCTGAAGGCTGTCCCAAAGCAATAAGCAAAAGGAGGAAAACTCTCTTTGCTACTTTTTACACCTCTCTATGAAGGAGGAAAGAAGTATGCTCATTGACTCATGCACATGCTAGAGGAGAAATTATTTTATCTAATGGCTGCTAGATGACTCACTTGAAATGGCTGAATAGTTTCACTCCAATTCATGGAGAGCAGTAGAAAGAGGAAAAGTTATTAGCATTAATTACATAAGGCCGGAAGGTTCAGAAAAGATCTTCTAAGACCTTCTAATCTTTATTATAATACTCAGTCAAGTCCTAGCTAAAGGTTTTATTCTGTGGAGGTCCCTGCAAAAAGTATCTTTCTAGGGGGATCAAACTGTCAACCTGATACTTTTCACAAACTTTACACACACTTTTAGCAGCCAAATCACTTCTGATGCTTTTTATTCTTTAAATTCAACTTCCCAGGAAGTCAGGAGAAATATTACAAAGGCCATGCTGCTTCCCCCAACCAAGCCTCTCTCAGACCTGTGTTTGCAACATGGCACATTCATTACCTTTTTTATCTGGAAGGCATTGAATCAAAGAGATTTCAGAGCTCCTTTTCATTTGTGAGAATGTAATGATACATGTAGCGTTTGAGGTAGTATCAACATCCTCCAAAGAGAGGGAAAGGTCCTGCTTCTGATGACTCTTTGCACTGTTATTCCACTTCCAAGTGTAAATCAGAGGCCTCTGGAAATTTGCTGTACAGTTTAACACAAGTTTATGATCGCTGGTGTTGCAACTTATTTTAGGTTCTGGAAGGGGATCTAGAAGGAGAGAAAACATTCTGTATTACTTTAGTTACAAGCTATATAGAATTTCAGCACAGGAAAAGGGCTGGAGCAACAAAAGCAGCAGGAGAGTGCACAGACAAAAGTGTGGGGGAGTGTGAACACGTGCACGAGGGAGGAATGTGTTTCTGAAAGTGACCTGTGAACCACCTGTCTGTGGTTCTCCCATGCCTAGTCCAAGCATCCTCATGGTTCACTGTCCATAGGACTAACAGACACACTGGTCACATACATTTCCCAAGGACTACTAGTGAGGCTGAGTAGATCTGCAGAGGATGATGCCACAGATATTCAAGCACGTACAATATACCTGAAGGAACATCTTTAATAGCTACATAATGTCTGGGATTACCTGGTCAGGTTGCTCCAAAAGTTTGGTGGCCTACCTGAAAGTGCAGTGTGCCATCTACACCCATTCTAGAAGTCATTCCAAAGCTGAGTAAAGATGGGCACGCAAATGAGATGCCACCTTTGAAAATTTGCTCAAAGTGCCTAAGCAAGTTAAAATTGAGACAAAGAACAGCCCCCTCTGTTTCTGTTTCCTTCCCTGACAAATACACAATCCCCTTTCTAGACATTTTAAAGTGAATAAAGTGGTTCACATTCTTTATGTTCTTGCAGTTCTTGCACTACTTACCTAACACATCAAGTACGAAGTTTAAGTAGTGATCTTCTATAAAATCCCAGTACTGTAACTCATATGTGCCAGCATCACCCTTCTCCAAGTTAACTATAGTCAAGGACCCATTCTCCATAAGCACACCCCTGTTGCGGAGAGGACCAAAATACGTTGGTTTGTTTTGCTCTTCCCATACAGACACCTTATCCTTGTTTTTCTTCCAGGTAATTTCCACTAGTTTTTGGTCTATTTTTACTGGAAAAGTAAAATTTTCTCCCACGATGCCAAACACATCCTCACAGTAGATGTGTGCTATAAGGGGGGAAAAAAAGAAAAAATTACTTTGACAACCATTTTATAAAACACTTCTTGACTAATGCCATATGCAATATCAGATACATTCAAATTTAGGTTAGAAGCACATCACAAAGTTGCAAACTAAGGCTTGTATCACTTAGAAATTACCCAAACCCAGGCTGTCAGCACAATTGTATGACAGGCACAGCAAAGGAATCCAGTTACCATATTCTGGTCCCAGGCAGAATCACTGCCCTGATGATCTTCCCTATCCTAAGCCCCTCTATCCTCAGTATTTTCCCTCTGTTCACTTGAATTAGGCCTCCTGCCCATGATCTGGTGAAAAATATTAAATGAAGAACTGTCACCAGCAAAATCTGTTTTAAAATCTTGTTGCAGAACACCCAGACTGAAGCTCCTGCTGATCAAATAAACCGCAATTTTTCCAGCATGAATATTCACAGTTAGGAAAAAGCACACTTCTCACACAGAACTGCTACTGAGTTCAAAGCACCTGCTCTGAAATCATGGGGGTATTAGGGATTTCCCTTGAAATGTCACTTAAACAAGTTTATTTCGCAGCCAATATATGTGCAACAGCATCCCAACCTCTGAGATCTAGCAGAGCTGTCAACGAGAATGAAGCTATTCAGAATCCTCTACCGCTCTCAATTTCAAGTCAATTACATTCTGCTAAAAATGCCCAGGCATTCAATATAAATAAATAAATAAACCACAACAGAAGAGAGATAAGAGATTTTTCCCTAATTTTCACTGAAAACAGCTACATTTGTGAGGAAAAAAAATCCTACTGATCTAACAGACAAAATCCTGCTGTGGGGAAGGGATCACAACCTTTAAACCATCAACATCTGTGTGTCCCTGCTTCAGTCATTAGCAATCACATCCTACTTCCAAATAGCTCCAAACGACTCTGAAACAATTGCAAGATCACTGCCGTGGCAGACAGGAACATAGATAAAAACACTTTGGTACTGAGTTCAAGTTACACTTGCATTTAGGAATCAATTTTGCTCCACAGTAGCTGGTAACTTTTTACTACTACACTGAAGGTAGGGCATGGTTAAGATACAAATGAGGTCTCATATTAAGTCAAGATTCCCAATCCGCACGATGTAAATCTTCCTTTTAAACAGTAACTGTGCATGGTGAAACAAATATTTGCGATATCTACTCCTCAAGCCAACTGGTTCCAAGTGACAGCTACTATTTTGGGTTTGATCTTTTTTTATTTATTCCCAAATAGCATCAGTTTATGAACCCACCAATTCCTTTACCATTCTGTGCTTCCCTTGCTTCTCATGTACATCATTGTATTACTACTGTTCCTAAACCAGTCCAGATACTACAGCTTTATCACACCAAAAAAAGTCTTCCCTACACTGAATATGAGTCCAGAAAACAAACTATAACCCATCTTTCTCCACATCTTATCTCCTTTCCATGTGAAAGCAGACAGAAGATCAGCTAGGCCTTCCTTTCCCACTGGCAAAGAACAGTGCTCATCAGCTCTTCTGCCACACCACAGAAACACAGACTTTTCTCTGACAGGACACTGAAGACAAGCAATAGAAATGCACTTCTGTGTGCCTGGGTGGAGAACTTCACACACAGGTCTTCTCCACGTCTTGCTTTTTATGGAATATCCAGTCTGTTTGCAATTTACCCATTAAAGCACTCTTCTTGCTCCATTTGAGTTCCAACTTCTTGTTGTCTGCACTTACATGGTGGCCTTTTCCAGGCACAGGAATTGTAGAAGTAATCAGGATAAGCTATCAACTCCCACATCTTTTCAACACAACCTATCCGCCTTCTTCATATTCTACCGTGTTCAGGCAGATTTAAACATTTCACTTCAGCATCCCTTTCTACCCATATCAATTAATGATTTCCAGAAGAAAAAAGAATGCAGGAACTCCAGAATTTGTGTCTGGAGACCATAGGACTGCAAGACGTTGAGTGGGGTGGAACACTATTTTGATCTGATGAAGCCTAGAGTCTTGTTAGAGACTTTCATTTCATAAAGACAATTGCCAGGAGCGCATATTCCTCAAGAAGTCATCTCTCACTGCCTAAGGAACTACAGTGTTCCTAGTATGGAGAAATACTCCCTGCTCTTCTCACTGTGAATTTCTACCTCTCAGTAGCTTTGGCTCACAGATACAACCAGGCTGTGGTGGCTTGACATCAGCATAAGCCAAACCACAGTGGCTGCTGACTAGAGCCTTCAGGAAGGACAGCAGCTGGTTGCTGGGGACTAAAAACACGAGCAAGGACAGCCACCACTGCTCAGCCAACCACTAATAACTTCCTAAGCTTGGGTGTTGATCCAGGCAAATGCTCCATGTCTTTACTCTCTTTCAGTTAGTCATAAGTGCTAGGCTGGAGTTATGGGAGCAAAATTTTTGCTTCTTCAAGCCCAGGAATGAGACTGAAGGCAAGCAGAGCTGGAAAAAACCCACATTTTCTCTCCACAGGTTCTACATGGCACAGGGGGAACTGCTGTCTTCAGCACACTCTCTTCTTGCTGCCTGGTGAAACAAAGGCTCGGCAGCAAGGAGCTGAAGAGCTCCTGCCCAAGGGCATTCAGGGCTCCCAGCAGCAGGACAAGGAATGGCTATTCCTCAAGGATAACAGTCATCTCCTCCCATCTCAAAAAATCCAGCCTCTGGTTTTATTTCCCTGCTTCACTGGTCTAGTGAAAATATGAAGAAGTCTCCCACTCAGTGCTGTCAGCTTCCTTTTTTCAAAGAAATCATACAGAAATGCTGCATGAGGTCAAAAGCACGCATCTTTGAGCTTCTGGAGAAAGCATGTGTCATCATGTTTTCTAAATTCCTAGGGAACCCTTCCCTATCTTTTCTATTTCATTTTATATGGAAACTATTTCTCATTCCACAGTGGTGAGCAAAGAGGAAGAAGTGACAACCACCCTCTCATACACTCTTTTTGGAAGGCTAGAACTGCTTATTCTTTTGTTTCTCTGCTTTCTTCCTCTCTTATTATTGTAGCCGATTATTCCCAGATGAAGTTCAAACAACAAAATAGTGCTGTGCTAAGGNCTCACACAGAACTGCTACTGAGTTCAAAGCACCTGCTCTGAAATCATGGGGGTATTAGGGATTTCCCTTGAAATGTCACTTAAACAAGTTTATTTCGCAGCCAATATATGTGCAACAGCATCCCAACCTCTGAGATCTAGCAGAGCTGTCAACGAGAATGAAGCTATTCAGAATCCTCTACCGCTCTCAATTTCAAGTCAATTACATTCTGCTAAAAATGCCCAGGCATTCAAAATAAATAAATAAATAAACCACAACAGAAGAGAGATAAGAGATTTTTCCCTAATTTTCACTGAAAACAGCTACATTTGTGAGGAAAAAAAATCCTACTGATCTAACAGACAAAATCCTGCTGTGGGGAAGGGATCACAACCTTTAAACCATCAACATCTGTGTGTCCCTGCTTCAGTCATTAGCAATCACATCCTACTTCCAAATAGCTCCAAACGACTCTGAAACAATTGCAAGATCACTGCCGTGGCAGACAGGAACATAGATAAAAACACTTTGGTACTGAGTTCAAGTTACACTTGCATTTAGGAATCAATTTTGCTCCACAGTAGCTGGTAACTTTTTACTACTACACTGAAGGTAGGGCATGGTTAAGATACAAATGAGGTCTCATATTAAGTCAAGATTCCCAATCCGCACGATGTAAATCTTCCTTTTAAACAGTAACTGTGCATGGTGAAACAAATATTTGCGATATCTACTCCTCAAGCCAACTGGTTCCAAGTGACAGCTACTATTTTGGGTTTGATCTTTTTTTATTTATTCCCAAATAGCATCAGTTTATGAACCCACCAATTCCTTTACCATTCTGTGCTTCCCTTGCTTCTCATGTACATCATTGTATTACTACTGTTCCTAAACCAGTCCAGATACTACAGCTTTATCACACCAAAAAAAGTCTTCCCTACACTGAATATGAGTCCAGAAAACAAACTATAACCCATCTTTCTCCACATCTTATCTCCTTTCCATGTGAAAGCAGACAGAAGATCAGCTAGGCCTTCCTTTCCCACTGGCAAAGAACAGTGCTCATCAGCTCTTCTGCCACACCACAGAAACACAGACTTTTCTCTGACAGGACACTGAAGACAAGCAATAGAAATGCACTTCTGTGTGCCTGGGTGGAGAACTTCACACACAGGTCTTCTCCACGTCTTGCTTTTTATGGAATATCCAGTCTGTTTGCAATTTACCCATTAAAGCACTCTTCTTGCTCCATCTGAGTTCCAACTTCTTGTTGTCTGCACTTACATGGTGGCCTTTTCCAGGCACAGGAATTGTAGAAGTAATCAGGATAAGCTATCAACTCCCACATCTTTTCAACACAACCTATCCGCCTTCTTCATATTCTACCGTGTTCAGGCAGATTTAAACATTTCACTTCAGCATCCCTTTCTACCCATATCAATTAATGATTTCCAGAAGAAAAAAGAATGCAGGAACTCCAGAATTTGTGTCTGGAGACCATAGGACTGCAAGACGTTGAGTGGGGTGGAACACTATTTTGATCTGATGAAGCCTAGAGTCTTGTTAGAGACTTTCATTTCATAAAGACAATTGCCAGGAGCGCATATTCCTCAAGAAGTCATCTCTCACTGCCTAAGGAACTATAGTGTTCCTAGTATGGAGAAATACTCCCTGCTCTTCTCACTGTGAATTTCTACCTCTCAGTAGCTATGGCTCACAGATACAACCAGGCTGTGGTGGCTTGACATCAGCATAAGCCAAACCACAGTGGCTGCTGACTAGAGCCTTCAGGAAGGACAGCAGCTGATTGCTGGGGACTAAAAACACGAGCAAGGACAGCCACCACTGCTCAGCCAACCACTAATAACTTCCTAAGCTTGGGTGTTGATCCAGGCAAATGCTCCATGTCTTTACTCTCTTTCAGTTAGTCATAAGTGCTAGGCTGGAGTTATGGGAGCAAAATTTTTGCTTCTTCAAGCCCAGGAATGAGACTGAAGGAAAGCAGAGCTGGAAAAAACCCACATTTTCTCTCCACAGGTTCTACATGGCACAGGGGGAACTGCTGTCTTCAGCACACTCTCTTCTTGCTGCCTGGTGAAACAAAGGCTCGGCAGCAAGGAGCTGAAGAGCTCCTGCCCAAGGGCATTCAGGGCTCCCGGCATCTCCTCCCATCTTAAAAAATCCAGTCTCTGGTTTTATTTCCCTGCTTCACTGGTCTAGTGAAAATATGAAGAAGTCTCCCACTCAGTGCTGTCAGCTTCCTTTTTTCAAAGAAATCATACAGAAATGCTGCATGAGGTCAAAAGCACGCATCTTTGAGCTTCTGGAGAAAGCATGTGTCATCATGTTTTCTAAATTCCTAGGGAACCCTTCCCTATCTTTTCTATTTCATTTTATATGGAAACTATTTCTCATTCCACAGTGGTGAGCAAAGAGGAAGAAGTGACAACCACCCTCTCATACACTCTTTTTGGAAGGCTAGAACTGCTTATTCTTTTGTTTCTCTGCTTTCTTCCTCTCTTATTATTGTAGCCGATTATTCCCAGATGAAGTTCAAACAACAAAATAGTGCTGTGCTAAGGCCTCCAGTAGTCCCTACAGAAACCATCAGACTAACTGCTCCTGTATCTCCTAAAACCTACTCCAAATTCCTTCTTATGCCAAGTCTTTGTGCTCTTTCCTTCCAGTCAAATCATACGCTCAAAGTGTCACAGATAAAGAGGAGCTAACATTGTGTGGGCAAAGCCTCTTCTGCAAACCCACCACCTCACCTTGTCTACATCATCTTCTGCTCCCACTTCTCCAGCAGCCAGACCCACAAAACCCAGTGCTGTACTCAAGTTTTAATACTCCCCAGACTAATTCTGACACTTTCAGCATTTTAGCAGGCTAAAGGTATCCATATTCAGTTCAGACTAAGTAGAACTTAATAGTCCATTTATCAGCAATAAATGCCTCATTACTGTATTTGTCTACCTGGTTTGAACTTATTCACTATATTTCTTGGAGCTGATGTAAGGCCTAGTTATTTTGGAGAACGTCTGTAAGTTACTCCCATTTTATTTGTAATGTTTTCATTAATTTTTTTGGTCTCAAATACCTATTTGAAATGCATATAGGTATATATTAGGTCTATACAGGCAGCAGCTAGGCTCTCCTATTACCATTAAAACACTAACATTCCACCTGCTGAAACCGGGTGGAAAAGTCCTTACTGATTAGTTTATAGCAAGGAACTGCTCGCTTCAGGAGTAGGGCTTTTTAAATAGTGGATTTTTGTTTTATTTGTTGTAACTTCTCATCTAGCCCTCTCTAAAGCTTTTTTAAAATTTTTAGTTCCCCCAGCAACTGTAATTAGCAGGGACAAATATGTTACTTTCTAGCCCTCAAAACCACCAGGTGCAGAAAACCCTGAAATAAATGTTCAGTCCAGAAGGACAATGAGAATATTCACCAACCATAGTCCTCTTAATTCCCCCACAGGCCACAAACACAACCCACTTCCCAAGCTCCAGTAAGAAAGCACTTTGTCTCATGGTGTAAAAACAAAGGCAAAAGCTACAGCCAGGACAGAGAGAACACGGATGACAATAAGCTGTAGCAGCAACCCAGGCTGTTGCAAGATAAAAACCAGGTTTGTGCAGGAATGAACGCAAATCCTGCACATAACACCCCAGGCAGAGGTTTTCTCCCGCATACCGCAGCATGTTCATAGAGATGTGTGTTGCTCCTCCTGGCCTGCACCCACAGAGCTCTACACATCAGCAAAGGCAGGACCTAAGGGTGGCACCCAGCAACAGGCCTGGGTCCCTCCCATGTGGTGGTGCATTCCTCCCCTCTTTTCCAGGTTGGAAGGTGATCTGAGAAATGCCTCCTAGGCCTTGGCCTTGAAAACAGTCCTTGGGCTCAGCTTTTTCCGAGCTTATCAGAAGTACTGTCTGCTCCCAAGAATTGCTAACAAGCTCCTGTTCTCCGTATGACCAGCCTTGAAAAATATTCCTCTTTCCTGAATGGCATAATATTCCTGTTCTCACACTTCCAAAGAAAGTTCCGACCCACACTGTGACCAGGATGAAACACTGTTATGACTAAAGCCCATTATCCTGCAACCCTATAAACAGTGGTCNTGCTTATGTTTTCCATCCCAAGGGAGGCTCCTGCCTTCCTCAGCAGACACCTGTCTTTCAAACCAAGACAGGCCTGATCCTTCACCTGTCAGGAGATGCAAAAGCATCCAAAGTGAGTATTTCACTGCCCTCTGAGGGGAATTTTTCTCAGGTACCTTGCTTGTACTGACTGTTTCTGTCTGTGTGCCTGCACCTGCACATACGCTATAGCAAATCTGAGAGAAATCCTGCTTTCTTAGACGTTTGAGTACCTCAGATACCTAAGTAAGTTAGGCCTGCAAGTAAGGCTAAGTTATAGTCATAAGCTTACTTAGATGCTGCTAAATGTTGTTCTTTTGCTAAGTTATTAAACGTAAGTTGTAAGCTACGTCAAGTGTTGCTAAGCATCATTCTTTTGCTGAGGTGCCACATATAACTTGGAAGTTATAAGTTACGTTAAATGTTGTTAAGTGTTATTCCTCTGTTAGAATGTTAAGCTTAAGCTATAAATTAAGTTGTAAGTTAACTGTTTTCCTTATGTTAAATTGTTAGGCTTAAAGTATAAGTTAAGTTAGAGTATTGTTAAGTTTGAGTGTTATTAAGCTTTTGGGCTGTGTTCCTTTTTATCCTTTCCTGCACTGCCTTTTGTCACACACACACCCTCCCTAGGTAGTTCTCAGTTCATTTCTGTTTTGATTGCCTGGATTTTGTTTGATTTTGTTGTTTTGTTTTCCCTTGTTGTGCCTTAGCCAACTAGTAGAGTGAACAAACTTGTCATGCTTTGTCGCTTAATATCAAATCTGACTCTTACTCGCACCCTTGCCAGTAAGTTTTTTTTTAAGTGATCTCAAACACTCTTGCTTGTAACACCCCACCACAAAATCCATACTTCCAGTCATATCCCTCATCGAGGGCACAACAACATACAGCATTCCCACACAAAGGCTACACAGTCATTTTTAAACTATGCTGGTGACCAAAAGCACGGGGATGGACTTACCTCCCTCTCCCTTGTATTGTCTGCCTGCTCCTGCAGTGAAATAGTCATGCAGACAGTACAATCTGCTGGCAGATAACTTGACACGCCCCCCAGTCCAACTAAAGAGATGACAAAAAACCCCACAGGACTGTAATTCCCGGATGTGACTCACAGTGGCAACACCGGCGCTTGCGTGTGGGAATGGAGTCGAAGTGAGTGAAATGGGGAAAAACAAGAGTAAAAAGCACTGAGGAGGGGCAAACAGTGATCTCTTCTCTGTGGTGAAGAGAGCTGTCCAGTGACAGGACCCAAGAGAATGGCCTGAAGCTGTGTCAGTGGAGGTTTAGGTTGGATATTAGAAAAAAGTTCTTCACCCAGAAGGTGTCTGGGCACTGGAACAGGCCAGGGAGGAAGAGGACATGAAAGCACCATTTTTAGCAGTGAACTATTAGGGAGGATCACTATGTCCTGCAGAATACTGATTATTTTCCATCTCCAGGTTTTGCTTAGGGACAGAACTGCTCTGCATTTAAGCCTACCTTGAACTATGCAAAAAAAGCAGCAGTTCAAAGTCAGTCCAGAGACAATGGAACAGGTTGCCCAGAGAAGCTGTGGATGCCCCATCCCTGGCAGTGTTCAAGGCCAGTCTGGCTGAGGCTCTGAGCAATCTGGTCTTAGAGGAAGGTGTCCCTGCCCATGGCAGAGGGTTGGAACTGGATGATCATCAAGGTCTCTTCCAACCCAAACCATTCTTTGATTCCAAACCCTTTGGTCACTTAAAATATTCAGAGAGCAGCACTTCCTGTGCTGTACAAGCACAGCATTTATGTAGGCTCCATGATCAACAGGACTGAGAAAATAATCTGTCTTGGTAACTTTTTCCTTCAATTGAGTTCATTTGCAGCCAGATCCCCTTCGCAGTCCTACTTATAAAAGACGGCACAAACTGATGCCATAGAGAGGAACTGTTCTCGACCTGTGGCAACACCAGCTTAAAGACACTCCAAATCACAACCTCTGCCTCTCACAAACCCTGTATCACCCAGCCAGCCTACAGTCACGCTACCCTGAACAGAGCCAACAGGCTCTCCTGAGGATGTCAGAAGATAGGAGGACCACTAAGGAAAAAACCAAATTTAGACAAACCTACACACACTTTTTTGGATTTTTTTGGTGAACGCCTTTAACACACTCAAGATCAAAGGAGTCTGCGTATGTAATCCACAGATGATCCTGGCTTTCTAAAGTCTAAGACCATTAATTACATTAGGGCAAGAAACCATCAGAAAAAGTTTTCACTCTGGGTTCATCCTGTAGTGTTAAATAGCAATGGCAAAAATATTGTTTCATTTTGGTTTTAATATGACAGCCTCAGCTCTTATCATGAGTTTTTAAGCAGAGGGCAGAGGTTTGCTTTGATTTTTTTTTTTTCTCTCTGTGAGGAATTTATAACTTTCTCTGCTTATTCAGCTTTACAGTGCCGATAACCGATTTTTCCATTCATACTACTTAAAACCATCTTTGATATTTCTATTAGCAACACACAAAATAACCACATTCCACAAAGAACCTGAATTTGCTAGGACTCCAGGTTTTCCCCCACTCATCCCAATGCCTTGTAATGTAGTTCCTATGACATCTCCCATGGAATGGAGAGACACAGAAGAAACACTGAGCAAACCCTGTGTTTTTCTGATCAAAAATGTGAAAAGGAGCACATTTTTCTGTGTACAGAGAAAAAAAGACAGGAAATTTTCAAGTTAAAAAAAAAAAGGCCAGCCTATACTTGTTGAACTGCCTAATGACACAGAAACAAAAAGCCACGTTGAGGTAAATTTGGTTTCTATGCTGATCACTCTCAGAAGTCTGAAACAAATAATTTTTATCAGCTCTCAGGTTATCAGTCTATACTCAGTACTGGAGATGGCAACTTCTGCATTTAGGTGAACTAGGTTTTCTCAGTTCAACTCAATTTTTATAAAGAAGTTGAATTGGGAAATGAAGCAACCATTAATGCAAGGATACAATGAAAATGGCATTAAGGAATCCATCTAAATATGCAAGAACTAGAAGGCAGTAATACTGCATAAAAAAGAGTTGATGCTCAGAACATTGAAAAAGTTATCTGGCTTTCAGATGAACCTTACTACAGACACAGGATGCTTCTAGGTGCTCTAGTTCATATATGTGGCTTACTTCCCATATCCCCTCTGCTTTTGGAGCAGGAGCCTGACACAGCTAAAGCAAGTAAAAGCTTGGCTGCTATCTGCCATGCAACAGGACATCCCCGCACGTGTGGCTTGCCCTGCAATACTCCTGTTGGTGTGGTATTATTTATTCACCTCCTACAGGGAGGATGCAAAGATCTCTCTGTGGGTTCCTTCACCAAAATAGGCCATAGATACCACATTGACTTGCTTTCCACCCGCATACAACATCCAGGATCCCAAATCTGAACACAGTTTTGTCTTGAACTTCCAACAACTGAAGGAGCATGCTCTTGGTAGGTCTAAAATCAGAGTCCTTCCATAGCCTCAAGGCAAGGATTCGCACTGTCACTGACAAGTCTGAGGTTTCATCACATAAAAAACTGGCTTGGCCTGGCATTGTGAAAAGCAGGAATCCCTATGTGGCCAGTAGGAATTCTGAAGACACCAAAATTACACTGCAGCTTCTGGCTGCCACGCGGGAATGAAGAAGAACATCTCGTCTCCTACTCCAGACATTCAGCAACACGACTGGGATAAGTGCAGTGCTCTGAACTTGGATGGAGAAGGGATTCAGGAGGGGAAGGCTGATAGAGGATGAGGATCTACCAGCAGGTTCCTGGTGTTTAGAACAGGTTTTTGCAAGGCTAGAAACTTGCATGCCCAGTCAAACTGCTACTGATTTATTTTATGCACTTGGGCAGATCAGTCTGACTTTCAGGGTCTTGATTTTCACATAGAGAGATGACATTAAAATTAACATGAAACATTTACACATAGTCAACACACGCATAATAGCAATAATGCAAGCATACAAACAAAATCATGGTGTGAAACCACGCCTATTTAGTTTAGTGAACAACAGTGAAGAGTTTGCATTCCTGATCTCCTGCCCTAATCAACCACTTTAGAATCAAAGTTTTACAGGAGACAACAGAACTTGCTAAGTTTTTCATTAAAGGAGGACATTATGATACTTGAAGCCACAATTATCCTCCCCAGCTGTCCAATTACCATAATCTCTGCCTTTGAGTTGTATGTTCTCTGGAACCTGGAATCTTATTTTCTGGGTAAGTCTATAGCACATGGACTCAGACGCTCAGAGTAGCAGCAGAACGCCAGCTTACATAACACAAGGTAACAAAGTGCCTTGACTGCCGAGAAAGTTACAAGAGAATACCCAGTTAATGATGCCGTAGCCACACTTGTTTAGAAATCTCTGCAAAAGCACTGCAGGTGAGATGAGAAATTGCTGCTAAGGCTTAACATGGGCAGACAGACTCATGCAGATGGGCAGTGTCCTGGCTTCTCCACTGGTCCTCCCTGCACACCTGGACCCCCAACGCTCTCTTACAGAACAGCATCTTACACTCAATTAAATAAAACAAGTTGAAGACTTCTGGAATGGTATGAAGAGGAAATCAAGGGAGTTGCTCTGAACTCTCAGCAGCAGAGAAGTTCCTTTTTAAACAGGGGGATACAATAGCTCCTATTTTAGGCACATTCAGGAAACTCCCAAAGCAAAAAAACCCCAAAATCCAAAGTCAGAAGAAATCCCTTAGAGTGGAGTAATGATGAGAACATCTTCATAGACTAAATCATGCTTTTTGGCCCATCTAGCAATAGCAGCTCGATGTGATGACAACAAGTTTGTACATCCATCTTCAATTTCAAAAATGAGCAAATATTGTTTATACTTCTCATGTTCACAGCCCACTGCAAGGGCTCTGGGTGTAAGTGTTATGGGTGTCCTCAGGCACAGCAGTGGCATTTGGATTAAGAAGGCCTTCAATTAGTATTTCAACAGCAGTTAATAGTAATAATTTACTTTAAAAAAAAACAAAACACACACACACACACAAAAAAAACCCAAACAAACAAAAAACCAAAACAACAACCAAACAACCCCAACTAACCACCCCCCCCACTACAACAACCCCCAAACCAACACAAAATGATTGAGAACTTTGATGATTTGTCCGTGAGCAAGAAGGAACACTGAATACAAAATACACAGCATTTTCACATTTAGGGACGACAAGAATGCTTTTACAATTAAAGCCGGTTTCCTGACTTCCTCCACACCTCAGGCCCCGGAGGCAAACGTGCGCCCCGGTACGGCGAGGAGGAGGGTGCCCATGTGCCATGGTGCCGCTTCCTTCGCCGCAAGGGTAACCTCAGCGGGGCAGGAATAAACGCCCCGTGAGCGGATACCATAAAAATCAGACATCGCCATCCCACGCTTCCCGTCTACACAAGTCTGAAATAAACGCGCACAGGAACGTGCCGAGAAGAGGGTGGGGAGCTCCTGAGCGTGCCGATATGTAACTCTAGTTTTAGGTGCGGGAGGGAGGCAGCCGCCCGGTTGTGCCGGCCACTCCTCGGGAGGGCAGCGAGCGAGCGGCCAGGGACGCCCCGCGCAGGGAGCCTCTGTCACAGCAGCGCTCGTGGTGGGGTGGCGGCGCCTGGGGCAGCTCCCCGAGCATCCCGGAATCCCCCGCCGCTCCCAAATCCCTGCCGCGCCCGCCTCCGCCGCTCCCTGGGACCCAACACGCCCGTCCGAATGCCCGGGGAGCGGCGGCCGAGGGCGCCCCGGTCCCGCCGCCCCGGGCGGCACGCAGGGAGGAAGGGAGAGAGGGAGAAAAGCGAAGGGTCGGGAAGGGTCCCCACCGCCCTCTCACTGCTTACCCAGGAAGGGCGTAAGGAACAGGAGCGAAGCCGGCAGCCACATTGCTGCCCACCCGACCTCTGCCCAGACGGAATCAAAAGTCGAGAGCAGCCGCTCCGCGCCGCGCCGCGCCCAGCCCGTCCCGTCCCGTCCCGTCCCGCCCCGGCCCGCCCCACTGCAGGCGCAGGCCTGCGTCCCGCAGTGGTGGCGGCTTCTTCCGCTGGGAGCGCGGCGTGGGCGCTTTTTCTGGCAACTCGAGGACTCTGAGGCGAAAGGGGGTTTTAGCCGCGACGGTCGCCTCCCGTGCACCCTGTGGGGTGCCGGATGCCATATCAGGGGCTTGGAGTGCCAGGTGGTGCCGCGAAAGGGGTTTGTGGGGCGCAGCTCCACCAAAGCTGGCGGCAGAAGTTGTCGTGTTGCTCTTACATCAGGGAGGGTCAGTTCTGATAGCTGAAAAGCTGAAAGTAAATCAGTTTAGTGGGGAGTGGGAGCCCCGCAGGTCAGGGGAAGAACGAACTTCGGCAAGCGGCGCGCAGCTCGCCACCTCAGGAAACGATCATAGAATAGCTTGGGTCAGCTCCACCCCCTCTGCCATGGGCAGGGACACCTTCCGCTCCTAGTAGTCCCAGGAGCCTGGTGTTTGACACTCGTGCTCCCAAAAACGCCCATTGTTCTCTTTTGAGGGACACCTGGCAATATCACCTTTTGAGGGATGGGCATGAGGCTAAGCCTGGCCACGCTGTGCTGTTCCACCCAAGGTGAGGTTGGTCTCTGTGGGGGTGAGCAAAGGAAAAATATAGAACAGAAACCAACTCTTGACTTCTAGGGGTTTCCTTTGACACCAGCTGCTCAGCAGCCCATTCACAAAACTAAAACACACTTAGATTCTGTTTCATGGATGACTGGCCTCTTGACACTACTGAGTGGTTTTGAGGAAGAAAGGGAAAATTCCACAACGGTTTGGAAAACATAAGTACTCAGCAGCTGTTGAAAAATCGCTACTCTGACAAACACGCCAGTGGCAGCTGGGAGTCAGCTTTCCTCTCATGGCAGTGAGTTGCTGTGAGTGGATGCTTCCATCTCCTTCGCCTGCATCCCACTCAGTGCATTAAGAAGAGTCCAGCTGCAGATCTTACAGCCTCAAAGCGTGCTCAGCTCCCAGCAGCTTGGCTGCCTGTCCTGGGGAACACCAGCACAGCACAGCGCTGTGAGGGAGGCTCTCACCACCGGTTTATCTCTCAGTTGGATCTCTCCCAGTGCACTTGGCCCCCTCACTCACGAGCAGCTGTGTCAGGCTATTCACCACCCCTTTGAGCAACCTCAGCTTTACTCTTCACACAACAGAATCAGAAAAAAAATTGGCAAGCATGGGTATCTCTAGCTAGAGGTCCTTCCAGAATAAATACTGAAGATATTCCAACTCCAAGGTATTTTTTTCCCCCCTCCTTCTAGGAATTACTGTAAGCTCCTTTAACTCATCGCTGAAGGCTGCAGCATGAGCTGGGATGACACTGCATCTTGGGCTGAGCAATGCTGTCTCATTCAGTTGTTACAAAAACAGAGTAACATTGATCCTTTTCCCATAGCTATGTTGGAATGTCATGACATGTAACTCACTTACAAATGGTGTCAGGCCTATCCCATAAAGTCCTTTTGCTCAGTGAGAGAAACCCACATGGAGCCTTTCTGTCCCTCGGTTACCTTTTCCCCTCTGTTCTTAATCTCTGACAAGTGTCAAAGGGAGCTCCCTACCCTGTAAAGGCTCCAAGTCACAGTGTTTATGCCAGAAATGTAACATGGCCATCTTCCTGCAGCATTCTTACGGCAGCAGCTCATGTTCTCTGCTGCTAACTAGTCCTCTTGTCAGGTAAAATGTCCTCCCAAGATGTCAGAGACTTTGGATGGAATCTTGTTGCTGGGAGGATGCTTGGACACTACAACTTGCCTGGAGGTCATGAAATCTTCAGGGTTAGGAGAGAGAAATCTGAACCAGACAGTTTCACTTTGAAACAGGTTATTTTAGGGTGGAAGGAACCACAGGAGGTTGCCCACATGCACTTAAGGCAGGCCTGTGTTCTTCCTACTGAACTGCTCCATGTTGTGGAAGATGATTAGGGCTTCACAGGGCAGAGAAAGTGAGAGAAACTTGAACCTGGAGACTGGTGCCCTCACCTAGGCTCCTGTACTTGGTAATACATGGTAACAGTGCATTCTCCCTTCTTACACATACTTATACAGGCATACCAGGTGGAAGATCCATAAAGTACTCAAAAAAGGCTCAGATGACTGGTTTTCTTCCTTTCCTGAAGGACTACCCAAGCAGACTTCCTCAGTTGCCAAGACAATCTTCAGTGTTTACTTCCCACTCTGACATTGTTGGGACACTCTTCTGAAAGTCAGGAGTTCAAACTGCTTTTTGTTGAGATGAGAACTAATCCCGGTTCCTCTGTCAATCCTGGAACAATACACAGGAGTCTACATGCTTAACACAGAGCCATGACAGAAAATACAGGAGCTGTGAGACCAAGTATTCCAGCAGTAGGGGGGATCCAGGACTTAATGAACAGTGAGCTAAGCTCTGGGTGTATTTCATGCCCTTCTGTGAGTGCAAAGGCCACAGGGAGAGGTTTTAAATAGTCATCATTTCCTTAGCTCACACTTGACTTCCCCCAAGGTCTGGTGCTGCTATCCCAACTGCATTGTTTCCAGTAGCAAAAATTAGTTTTCCAGTCTACGTGAATTTTCCTGTGATCAGATTTCCACTTGACCACTGGGTATTTGCAGTGCTTATATGCCTCTGCCAGCTGTTGCTTTGTGGGTGGGGACTTGACATTTTCAGCTGAGTTTGGTACTTTCAGCATTTGCTTGAATGTGCAGACAGCACATTTTTAATAATTTTTTTTTTAATTAAAAGAATCTGTGCATAAAATCAAGTTTGTTGGCTTTCCTTATCCCTGACATTCTCAAGCAAATCACACTGTGCTTCATGATTGTGCACTGTAAGGGACTGTTAAAAGAAATCTAAAGTGGTTTGAAAGTCTTTGCAACAGTGCTCCCATTGCCATTATAATCACTCCCATTGGGAAGTAAAACAAGTGGCATTAAGTTTCTGAACTAATATAGCTGTAATTACTCAGTAATTAGGTTTACAAGCAATAAAAAGAAAACACTTCGGGCCAAAATAGTTTTACTAGTAAGAGCATTTTAAACACAGAATAACTGAGTGACTTCTGTTGCGTGCGTAAGAAATCGCCACGGTGTGCTTCTATAATAAAAAAAAAATCTGGAATTACTAAATCTGAGATTACAGGGAAAAAAAACACCTTAGGAAACAGAATTTTCAATTTCATTAAGACATTTCTTTTTTAAAAAACACCAGTTTTGTGCATTTGCAGAATTGTTAAATACCAGGATGTTGTTTAACAGCTCTGCAAATACACAAAATTAGAGCAGATCTGCATATCTTGGCTGAAGTTTTGTGTTGTGATGATGAGCGATGCAGAGTCCCCAGGCAGGTGCACAGGAGACTCACTCTATTGCAAAAACCCAGACTTTTTAAGCAATTAGCTGGTTATCTGTTTACACAGTTTTAAGGCACAACAAACATAATTCAACCAACCACCATACACCACAGTGCAAGCACGCAGTGGTCACGCAGCATGTTTTTCTACCCTTAATTCAGCTGTGTCTCTTTCCCAAAGTCCTCTTCTACTTAGCCGAAGTAACAGGCCTGAGCTGTGATTTTACAAAGGCAACAAAGCCATCATGCGACAGTTTTGTTTAACTCTAGGGCTGTAATAGTGGTGCCTGCTTTGTATTACATGGCATTTCAAAATTTCCCTAGGACTTGGCAAAGAAGGAATGGGCCTGTTGGAGTGCACAGGCTTTATCTTACAATCTGAGAATAAGCGTGAATCTAGTGCTGGGGATGGAAAGATGAAGAGTGGGCTGGAAGCCAGGAGCTGACTATTGACATTGCAGCTTTCAGTCTTGGAAAACTGACTGACAAACTCAATCACGTATTTGTGAGACACTAAGGACCTGTTTCTCTGACAATAAGCCAGCTTCATCCTGGAGGCAAGTATTTCAGGGTCAGAATGTATCTCTGTGTGTATCTCTGGGAGGATGCAGTTGGGGTGGGACTTCAATAGTCCTTCAGGCCAGGCAGGTGATGCTGCCTAATTTTCAGTGAAAACTGGAGAAATTTATCTCAGAAGACTTGGAAATAAAATGCCTTTCTGCCTAAAACAGTCCCAAAGCCTTCAGCTGGAACAAACTGGGGTAAAGAAATTACTGCTATCACCCATAGTTCTAAAGAAAAGTAATGTCTGATATTTTTTGAAATGTCTTTGGTCATCTTCCTGATCAGACTGATGAAATTCCTTCATTTTGTTGTTCAACTAAGCCACGGTAGATTCGTGCCTGGACAGGGAACTTTGCTCATTACCCTTCCTGCCATTTAGCACAGTCAAGGGCAAAGCTGCCTTGTTCAGCATGATGGACCAACACACCGGATACAGGTGTGTCCTTACCTGAAAGTCCATCTCAGCCAGGGATATGGAACTACCACATCATGAATGTCATGTTACACGTTTGGGTGTGCACTTACGCTTCTCCATCTGTATACATCAAAGTGGTAAAGTTTTTTATTCAAAGGTCTTTTTTAAGTATTTGCATGCTTATGATGCCGGTGCATTACTGAAGGGTGCCCCCACCCTAAAAAATGTAGTCTGGGCCTGTTATGGTGATATGACCACCAGTTACATTTCAGTCTGCCTTTCCCCTCACTTTTCAGATGTAATCCACTGTTTTGTCTTTTTTAGACTGTTACAGATATCTGACCAAAAGTAGAAAAACGGGAAAGACAGCAATGCAGTAAGAAAATACGATGCAAGGCTGATATGAATCTTCCTGGCATGGACTTACTGTGAAGCCTTGTGATGAATCAGCATCCCTAGTGAGAATTTGGCAGAAAGGTCTAGGTAGCGAGGATAAAGCACTGTAACTCTATCCTTCCTGGGACTGGTTTCACTAGCTGATTTCTGAAGTGAGAAGTTTCACTTGAGGAAAGGGAGGTGGGGAAGAAAGGAAAGTCAGCATCTCGTTTAACCAAAAAAGTCAGTGAAGCCTCTGCTTCAGATTTTGACTAATGGTTAAATAAGAGCAGAGATAATTGCTCAAAATCCAAATTTGGTCATTTTCCCAAAAGCGCACAGGCTGGTTGATCATTACAGAGTCAAGCTGATAATTAACCACAGCTGTTTTTCCCCTGTATCCTATTCCCAATCCTTATACATGTATTGGACGAACAGGAAGATGGTTGAGGATCTGAAGAGAAAACTGCTCATTGTTCTTGCTGTCCTCTTGCTGCCCAGCTCAGCACAAACAGGTAAGAAAAACATGAGTACCTGACAAGGGATTGAAGGCTTTACATAGCAGGACCTGAATTCAATTCTCCCTAAACAAGCTGTATGTCAAGAGGTCCTTGCAATAATCTTGTTTACGTGCGGAGGAGAAAAAGTAGTGCAAGAATGGTCCTTTCTTCTCCTATGCTTTGATTCAATCACTCTCAGTGATTTAATTCCATTAACCTGATCTACAAGAATGATCCAGGTTTATCCTGAAGTGTAAGGATGCAGAACAGGACCACTTGGCCTCTGGCAGTGGCATCTCCTGCTTCAAAAGCTCAGCAAGTGTAATCTGCAGTAGCTGAGAGAAAATAAACAAATGCCACAGTTCCATTTCTTTCTTTAATTGTACTGTGAATGAGACTGCCTTAGTGATCACATCTACAATCCCACATCACCTGCAGCTTCACTGCAGGGCACATCCTGCCTTGCCTTTACTGGTGATCCCCCTCTTCTTTATGCCGTTTCTGACATTCACCATGCTGGCACTGGATCTGCTTTTACTGCTTAGACTGGCTCCTGACCTACATTTTTTCCAAGCTGATCTCTAAACATATCTCTTTCTTCCTTGTCAGTACCCAGGAAGGCTGAAATAAACAACTGTAAGGGATTGTCACATCCTCCAAGGGAATCTGAATATTGAATCTCACCCCCTTGTGCTGACCTGTAGGCCACATTTTGTCTAGCTGGTGTAAAGTACCTTCTGAGGGAAATTGGGAAGCTGGTTGTTTGATTTAAAAATAAATAAATGAATAATTATTTTAATGTATGTGCAGGTTCAAGGCTGTTTCACTTCCTCAGAAAGGGAAGGTGCATGTATTGTCATTGCAACAGGATGCCACTCCTAAAGTAACACTGCTAGTGGCACACACTGCTGAAATTTGTGCTTGCTTTCTAGCCTAATTTTGCTCAGCTTTTTTACTAGCTACAGATCCAATTTTTTTTTTTTTCTGTCTAGGTCAAAGTTCCTTCCAGTAACTGCCTTTTCCTTCTCATAAAGCATTTTCATCCAGTAAGTGAATCAATTGTGAAATTATCACTGACATATTTTTTCATCAGCGTTCTCATATTTTTTCATCAGCATTCTCATATTTATTTCTGGACTTTTGATGCAATTGTCAGTTAGACTTGTACCTTATGCTAAACCTACCAGAATTTGAATAGAAATATCCCCATTCAGTGGTGACTACCTGTCAGCAACCATTTTTTAAAAGCTCTAACAGCCACCTCATAAATGTACTTAGCAGCTGGTCTATGAGGCAAATTTGCTTAAAAAACCCAGCAAAATATCGTTCACCTCATGGTAAAACAACTCTCAGAAGTCAAAGCTAGTATGACAATCATGGTTATTTTCCCAGACAGTGTTGGAAGTCCGTCAAAGGACAGAAACAATGTTATTAGTCAGGTAAAGTTTCCAAAACTGTCTCATTTTAATTTATGCTCTATGCTTTTAATCTTTATCAATAGAAGCAAAGTTGCTACCTTCATTTCCCTAATGAATTAGAATGAGGGGGCTTTTTTTCCCCCTTTCACAGATAGACTAAATGTGCCACTCCCTCTCTCCTGTGCAGGGGGTACAGACAGACTCTTGGGGCATCACTGCACTGACTTCCAGACAGCCAATTTGCTACGGGGCAGAAAACTTAAGGTCCAGTTTCTTCTGTTCACCTCCTCAAGCCCCAGCTGTGGAGAGCTGATTTCAGTTGATGATGGCATCAAGAACTGCAGCTTCAACAGCAGCCTGGAAACCAAACTCATAATCCATGGCTTCAGGTGAGAGAAAGAAGAGCACTGTGACTAAGTTTTCACTGGTAAATCAAACACTGCTGGGGCATTCCCAAGCACTGGGTGTGCTGGCGTGGAACTCTCCTGTTTGTGGGACCTTCTCATCTCCCCAGGTGAATGGCTGCTTGCAAAACAACTGCTAAGAACAGAGACTGGGATGCTCAGCCCCAAACCAGACCCAGGAATTTTTTGGGAGGCCACTGGTGGAAAATGCTGCTGACACCCCTCATTACAGCACAACTTGAAGTCTTTTAGTTTGTGACCAGTTGCCTTTTTTTTTGTGTGTGCTTCACACTTTTTGGAGCCTAAAAAAAGTTAGAAATTAGAATCAATCTCCTCTTTTCCTTTTTCTTCTTTTTTTTCTCCCTTCCTTCCTTCCTTCCTTCCCTCTCTCTTCCTTCACATCTTTCCATTTCTTTCCTTTTTTCAACAGTTTTAGTTAAGAAGTCTTTTCTTTAAGATTCTTGTCTCTTTTATTTGTCTTCTGGGATTTCATGCCAAATAGCCTGAAACTAGAGCCATTTAGAACCCCCAGCAGACAGATTATCCTTCTGTTCTTTAAAGTGTAGCGATTGGAGCTGGGTTTTTTTTTTTAACTTCCCTCATTCTGCAAGCTGATGTGCCATTTTTGAGTCAGGTGTGACCATATAACATGATTTGTTTTGAAGTGCAAAAGCCTGAATAGAAAGCACATAGAAGACCAGGAAGAAACCACAGCAGATGTTGCAGTGCCTCCTCAGAAAACCAGCTGTTGCCTTCAAATGAGATAGCACACTCTTCACCAGATGGCATTAGGAAAACTCGGTAGAACAGAGCCTCCTCAGTTCTGGAATTCTTGGGTATAGATTACTTTTTTCAATTGTCTGGAGATGAGGAAATGTAGTAGTGAAAGACCAGGTGATCTGGCCAAGGACTTCATGCCAGTTGGCAGCAGAGAAGGATCCAGGTGTTCCCAGTCAGCTCACTTACTCCAGGTGGGCTCTGTGGTGGCTGAATGACCCACCACAGCAAGACTGAGATCTCAGCCTGAGCCCTGCAAATGTTACATCATTCATTAAAATATCTGGTTCCCTCGTGAATCAGTGCATTCTGGAAAGTGTTATTACACCACCACAAGAAGAATTTTCAGGTGTGGGTGTCTGGCACCAAAAATAACTTTCAGTGACTGTCTGGCAGCCTCCTCTGAGACATGTGAAGCTCCAGCACCAGTCATCAACACACTGGCACATGCCCTGCTTGGGGAGCACCTAACATCCTTATCTCTGCTGACTCCACAGGGCTTTGGGTACCAAACCTTCCTGGATTGAAGGGCTTGTCCAAGCCATACTGCACACCAGCCAGGTGAATGTGATTGCAGTAGACTGGGTTTATGGGTCTACAGGAGCCTATCCTTCGGCAGTGGAAAATGTCACACGGCTGGCCCTCGCCATCTCACAGTTCATCAGCAAGCTCCTGGTAAGCTACTGTGCATTTCCAGTGCAGGGAGCATGGCCAGGGAACTGCTCCAAAACTGCTGCATCCAGGAGCTGAACAAGTGGATTTTTTTATTCCAGATTTTTCTCCCCCTCTCTTTCAGCCCAGGCTTGAGCATACCACCATTTTCCTTCTTCCTTTTGAGTTCTGACATTTTCTGGAAAAAATCCCAGTTGTCAGCTGCCTCTCCTGCTCAGGACAAACCTAAAGCCTGCCTTGGGTTTTCTCAGATCCATATTTACTGGACAGTCTTCTTCTTCTTCTTCTTCTTCTTCTTCTTCTTCTTCTTCCTCTTCTTCTGCTCAGAAATTTTGTCCAGGAAGCTGGAGAGAGTGAGATTTGAGCCTATATTCTGTTTGCTCTGGGCTTCATATATACTTCCCAGTATGTGGAAATACCCAGACATGTCCCACTCTGTTTATTCATGCAAAGCACAGGTGAACAAGACTTCTGCAATCAGGGTGATGAATCTTTGCGTTAACCAGCTACATGTAAACTCTCCATGAAATGTTTGCAGTGCTGTTTAGGGCTGGGTTTGCATCTGTGGCCCTAACAAAAAGCTCTGGAAAACAAAAAGGGCGATACCCATCATTTCCTTAATTATTTGGTTTTCCACTGTACACCTCAAAAGCAATCCTACATTAGGAGAGTTATAGAGCTGCTGTGTGGGCTGGGACAGGGTGTTTCACTCTTCCGCTACAGAAACAATAATTTGTGTTATTGTCACCCTGCAGGCCCTGGGAGTCTCAGGGACATCTATCCACATCATTGGGGTAAGCCTCGGAGCACATGTCGGGGGCCTGGTGGGGCACTTCCATGGTGGTCACCTGGGACGGATAACAGGTATCACCAAACTGAGTCTGGGGTCCTCACTTGTTCTTCAAGAGAGAGAATGAAAGGGCAAGAACGGGGAGTCATTCAGAGTGGTCTTTCAATTTCGCAAGGGTTCATTAGATCCAAGTTATGGGCTTCTTCCTAGATTCTGACAGCGCCTTTCCAGCCATGAGTCCTCTCCACACTTCCGAAAGAACACAAGTATTTGCAAAAAGGTCCTTCCACCTCTACTACACTCTTCAAATTGGTGCCATCTTAGAAAAGTAGGAGCCCTCATGACTAGTGAAAACCCACAACACCTGCAAGCTTTGCTTCCAAATTATAGCATGTACGTGTGGTTCTTAGAATTAAAGCCCACAATGCAATTGTGGGGGGAGCAGCAGGAGTGAGCTGCTCTGCAGGAAAATGTGAGCTGAGAGCCAAGGGGACAGTAAGGTGCGCAGTGGCCTCACTGACAAGGGATACAGTCCTGCTGTGTCTGGGCAAGAAGAGCAGAGCAGGTCCAGTGACAGGAAGCAGGGTCACCCACGGTTCAGTGATCACCAGGCAAGTTTGTAGTGATAAGGCGAGCCCGAGGTCAAGCTGGGAAGTCAAGTCAGCAAGATAAAGGCAGGACCAACAAGACACGGCAGGGCATGGCATCCCTACCACACAGCTCAGGCAAGGAACAAAGGCGAGAACCTGAGCCAACGTTGGTAGAACCCTGCTGAGGCTTCTCGCTGTTCTCTCCCACAAGTTGGCTGTTTTCACAGTAGGCTGGTCTAACTGTACCAAATCAGAGCTGACCTGAAACACAGCCAGATTCCTGGGTGTGAGGAAGAGGTTCCAGTGGGGGAAATACAGAGCAAGATTGTTATAGGCTGATCCTGTCATTTAGAGTTTTTGGTGCACTTGGGACCTCAGCAGACTTCAGGGGTGGAGCATGAATAAAGTCACAGAATCATTTAGGTAAGAAGAGACCTTACAAGGTCCCTAGTCCACGCACCACCACCACCACCACCACCATCACCCCTCCTCAAAGCAGGGCTGCACTGTAAATCGTATCAGATTGTCAAGGGTTTTACTAAATTCTGGGAATCCCCAATGGTAGAGATTCATTTTGAAGGAGGGGAATGCCACTAAGAAGGAACAGACTTAAAGTCTCCAGTAGCGTGGCCCCACGTCCCAGTCTGCCTCAGCCCATGCTGGTCTGTCTCACAGAGGTATCCTCAGGAAGGGTCTCACTGCACACTCAGCAGGGCAGCCCAGAGAAATGTTGGTTGTTGGGGAAGATGAAACAGGAAAGCCTTATAAATATGACTACTTAGATTTTGAGAATATGAAACATATAGGTGAAATAGAATTGAAAGCAAGTTTCGATGTCTAAGATGCCAAGCCATTAGTTACTAAACAACTGGAAAAGACAATGGCTTGGCCGGCTGAAGGTAATCCCCTTTTGATCAAACAATGCCCCTCTCCTTACCGAAAGTCCAAGGGTCAGAGCAGACCCTAGTAGCTTGGGAGGAAGGGTCTAAAGAGTAATTTGTAAGGTTTAAAATGTAACACGGTATGGTAATACAATGATTCTTAAAGGCTGTATGTAAATGCTATAGGATTTGTATCTTGTACTAGATTGGTTAGTGTAAATTAGAATATTCAGTATAGAAGAAGATTTAATGTATTGTAACAGGAACTTCGCTCTCTTAACTTCCCAGTTTCTTACTCTCTTAACTTCTTACTCTCTTATGCTCCTAACTTCCCTCTCTTGCTGGCTGTTTTGCTAGCTCCCTTTCTCTCTGTCTCTCTCTCTCAGGCCTGCTCTGAGCTGCGGCTGGCAGCTCTTAGCAGGGCCCCATTACCCACGACTCTGCATGCTCCAACACCAGCCTTGACTCCAGAGATCTCTCGTCCCGGCTGTCCCAAGACCTGTCCCAGTGAACTCCCACAGCTGGTTCAGTCTTCACATGTCACAGCTACCCACACTGCATGAAATACAGGCATTTCTTAACAGGAACTGAATTTCTTGTTGGGTTCTTTTTAAAGCTGTGAATCAAAGTTTACATTAGGAGAAAATTGGAGTAGCCTCTGTCCTGCACCAGATCAGTGATGTCTTCAGATGAGCAGAAGCAGACACATTTCCATGAAACCACTATAATTAACGTCAGAGTTAAAGACTCTCCCCCTTTGTGTTGTCCACATGTAATAGAAGCTCTGTAGATTTATTTATTCCATTTTTAACTCTGCTAGAATGCAATCCCTTTTCCACATTCCTGCTTATCCTATGATTTTATGGGCACACTGGGCATTGCAGATTCCAGTGCAGATTTAGGAGCCTGAGGACAGGTTGGGCCAGACCCAAGATATGTCTGATCTCATCTCCTGCCTCCGTACACACATGCATACACTCACACAGGAATGTGATCCCAGGGCCACAATTTGCTGAGGTGTTTTCAGTCGCCAAAGAAGAGCTGTGTGGAGCAAAACCAGAGGGAGTCTTGGAGATCAGAGCACAGACTTTATTTTTGCAAAGGGAGTTTCTTTAATCCATGCTGCCTGTTCCAGTGGATATCTCTCTGTGTGGGAAAGAAACTGGAATGAACAGCACTTGTCAAACAGAAAAGAACACTTTGTTTCAATACTCGCAGAAGAAATGAAAAAGCTTGAAGGAATTAATTTGCATGTAGGGCTCCAGTAAATAGTTTCCTTAGCTGCCAAAGGTGGACATCTCAATGGAGTTTATGCAGCTTGTGCTTGGAGAAGGAAGGGATAGAGAAGAGAGGATAGAAAGGTGCTCACTTTGAAGCTGTGCTAGAATTGACTGCTGTTCATATTAGGTTTCTGCCTCCTCAGGAAGAACTTTATGCCACATGAAATAACAATTTTCAGTATTTTTGAAGCTTTTAACTACAGCTTGGTCTGAGAAGTGGGGGGGGGAACAGCTCAGCTTTTTGTGCTTATCAAGATTAAAGAACATTAAAGTCTAATTTTTAGCTTTTATTTACAGAAAGAACAGGAAAGGTTTTTTCCTTCTTTTCCTTTTCCTCCTCCCCTTTCCCCTCACAAAGGCAGACATGCCCTTTTGTATATTGTTGATATTGCCTTCTCCATAGAGAATTGATAGGAGTGAGTCCAAAGCGGTGAAGCCAGCCAGCTCCAAGGCTAAGTGGCATGTGGACCAGACCTGCTTCCTAAACTATTGTTGTCTGGGGAGTGAAAAAAAAGTCTTGTGAGGTTACTTTTCTACAAAATGAGAACAGGATAAACCTTAGAAAAAGTTTATCTTTAATCTACTCCTTCGTATTGCCAAGGATACTTTTCTGTGTTCCTTTGAGTCCCCAGAAGTTGCTCTAGGAGCAAGTTTTAGGCAAAAAATGTAGATGATTGCTTAAGACTCAATTTTATTTGTGGGGAGTGGGTTCAGAAGCCTCTTTGTTTTAAAATTGTTAGATAGTATGAAACTTTTGTAATTCTTGAGTTGGTTAATGCCTGGAGTGCTGAATTCACTGCCTAACTGCTGATCTCGTGGTATTTCTCAGACTGTAGTGCTAATACACATGACAGTACAATTTGAGAAAGCATTAAAATTTGATTCTATTTCACCAAAACTCCAAGAGACACTATGCGCCCACTCTGTCAGAACTATTTAAAGCTCAGTCATGGCTTTACAGCCTAGAACCTTGAGACAAAACATTGCTAAAAGGGTGTGCAACAGCAGAGGACAATGCAAGGAAGCTGTAGTGGAAGTTGGCGCTGGCAGAAACTATTCTGG
>VYZQ01002179.1:45901-60930 GCA_013400655.1 Mystacornis crossleyi
CTGTTCATATTAGGTTTCTGCCTCCTCAGGAAGAACTTTATGCCACATGAAATAACAATTTTCAGTATTTTTGAAGCTTTTAACTACAGCTTGGTCTGAGAAGTGGGGGGGGGAACAGCTCAGCTTTTTGTGCTTATCAAGATTAAAGAACATTAAAGTCTAATTTTTAGCTTTTATTGACAGAAAGAACAGGAAAGGTTTTTTCCTTCTTTTCCTTTTCCTCCTCCCCTTTCCCCTCACAAAGGCAGACATGCCCATTTGTATACTGTTGATATTGCCTTCTCCATGGAGAATTGATAGGAGTGAGTCCAAAGCGGTGAAGCCAGCCAGCTCCAAGGCTAAGTGGCATGTGGACCAGACCTGCTTCCTAAACTATTGTTGTCTGGGGAGTGAAAAAAAAGTCTTGTGAGGTTACTTTTCTACAAAATGAGAACAGGATAAACCTTAGAAAAAGTTTATCTTTAATCTACTCCTTCGTATTGCCAAGGATACTTTTCTGTGTTCCTTTGAGTCCCCAGAAGTTGCTCTAGGAGCAAGTTTTAGGCAAAAAATGTAGATGATTGCTTAAGACTCAATTTTATTTGTGGGGAGCGGGTTCAGAAGCCTCTTTGTTTTAAAATTGTTAGATAGTATGAAACTTTTGTAATTCTTGAGTTGGTTAATGCCTGGAGTGCTGAATTCACTGCCTAACTGCTGATCTCGTGGTATTTCTCAGACTGTAGTGCTAATACACATGACAGTACAATTTGAGAAAGCATTAAAATTTGATTCTATTTCACCAAAACTCCAAGAGACACTATGCGCCCACTCTGTCAGAACTATTTAAAGCTCAGTCATGGCTTTACAGCCTAGAACCTTGAGACAAAACATTGCTAAAAGGGTGTGCAACAGCAGAGGACAATGCAAGGAAGCTGTAGTGGAAGTTGGCGCTGGCAGAAACTATTCTGGAGCATGACTGCTGAGACCTGGGAGTAATTTATTATTTCTGCCTAGCAATATTTTTAAAGTTTTAGATAAAATAACTGGGCCAGAATAAGAAAGAGAGGGGCTGGAGAGTACTTGTTGTTGAGGTGTTTGATTTTGTTTTAGCCCTGGATCCTGCAGGCCCTAAGTACACCAGAGCCAGCCCCGAGGAACGCCTGGATCCTGGGGATGCCCTCTTCGTGGAAGCCATTCATACAGATGCTGACAGTAAGCTGGCTTCCCTCTTCCTTCGCCTGGGCTTCTGTTCCTCCTGACATCGTTTTCGCTCAGGAGTCTGTAGGTCATTGTCCCTTTTTTGACAGACTACCACAAGTTCAGGTTCACTCTGAGGAAGCTTCTTGTTAAGAAAGGCTTTGATGATGAATTCATGCCCCAGAGCACTTCAAACAACAGACAGACAGCTGGAGATTGCTACAGCAGATTGAGTTTATGCAGAACCAGCTCGGCATGACCTTTACTGCGTGAAAGGAATTTATAGGTCTGGTCTCACGTTGCTTTTTCCCACCTGATGTAAGAAAGGTGCCACTGAGAGTCAAACCAACAGCTGACACAACAACAGAGTAACTTCTCTAAAGCACTGAGGATCTACATAGGTAGAATGTGTGAATAATGTGGTGCCTTTGAGTCACACCTTTTGCCTGGAGACCACGAAAACCTCTACCAACACAACTCTCCATAATGCTTCATAATCCCACATTAAGGCTGTGGTCAGTTTAGTTCTCCTTTACATAGAATCAAAAACTAGAGTCGCTGAGGTGGTGGTTAAGACACAGTTTCCAGTAATTTTGATGGCAGGGTCTGGAGCATTCTCTGCTCCATGCATCAAACCTGCACAATGCAGGCATGTAGAAGCAGGAAATCTGCCCTTGATGTCTCCAGCACTGGGGCTGGCTCCAGTACTACTAATGTTAACATATTATTGGGACCTGTCATAAACATGTAGGGTAAAGCCTACAGAAGAGCCAAACCTGAGAATGAAGTGGCATTTCACCTCCTTTCAGATTTCGGGATCCGGATTCCTGTAGGCCACATCGATTACTTTGTCAATGGAGGCAAAGATCAGCCGGGATGCCCCCCATTCATCTTTGGAGGTAAGAACACTCTCTGGCCAAGCAACGAGCTTTCATGGCCATTTAGCAGAATGTGAAAATGCTGTTTGGCAAGCAGCTCCTGCTACAGCCAGGGCAGGCAGCAAAGTCAGACAAACGTATTCACAGCCTACCTCTCTTCTCAGCAGTACAGGAAGCAGGTGACATTAAAATCACATACAGATCAAGTGTCTTGGCAGCACCACTGTCAAGAGATGTGATTTTGGTGATGCTTGTCTAGACACAAAACCCTAGCATCAGTATAGAGATGACACTTTTGCTAGAAAGACTCCTAGGTATCACTAACAAAAGCTGCTTTTGGTTTTCATGCTGCAAGTTGCGTCTGCTTAGAGAGGCAGTTTGTACAATTACTGTCTTTTTCTTCTAGAGAAGAGGAATTTCCAAAGTAAACAGTGTGGATTCATTAACATTCAAATATGTTCTGTATGAGTCAGCTGCATGGAGGGTCAGCTTACCTGGGATACCTATGGTATCTTCTTTCCCACAGCTGGGGTTCCAGTGCAGGTGGGAGTCCAAGCTGCTGCACCTCCTTACAGACAGCTTGTTTGATGGCCTGATTGATGGGACACTGACACAAACATGACAGCTCTGTGGTTCCCCTCTTCTAAGGGACTCAGTCTGACAGATAGATACACTTCTAACTTCCTGCAGAACTTTCCTTGCATTGAGGTCTTGGCTTGTAGTCACAGAAATGCCCTGCAAAATCTTATTAATGGGAAGGTGATCACTGCAGTAAGAGTGTTCCTTGACTCCCAGTTCCTTTGGAATTTGCAAAAAGAGTGAAGCCAACATGAAGGCTCATGGCTGTTTTTCTCTGGTTGATTTTTTCCTTGCAGGCTATAACTTCCTGATCTGTGATCACATGCGGGCAGTACATCTCTACATCAGTGCCTTGAACCACCCCTGTCCCATCATGGGGTTCCCCTGTGCCAGTCATCAAGATTTTCTAAATGGTCATTGCCTGGACTGTGCAGAACCCTTCCTGTCCTCCTGTCCCAGAATAGGTACAGTACCAGCAGGAGACCTTCCCAGAGCAGATGACAATACATTCCTGATGGTGTCAGTGCAGAACGCAGGATGCAGTCCAGATTTCTCTGAGCAGGATTTGCTTTGGATCCCTTTGGGAAGAGTAAGAAGCTGTTTCCTTGTCAGGCTTCTTTAGGTACATTATAAAAGCTCACATATTGCCCAAGATAGAACACCAAAATATTGAACATTTCTGATCTTTAAACATATCCTAGGGCACAGAGATGTGTTGAAAGAGAGTTTCCAGAATCACCTGCCAGAATCAGTGGGCAATTGCTCAAAAAAATGTCTTGTTCAGAGAAGCAGCCGGAAATTTTAGTTCAAGCCTGAAGTCCCATTCTTCTACACTACTCAGTGTTGCTGAGTCACCTCCTTATCATAAATTTCTGTCATGGTCACCCCAAAGATGAACTCTGGACTGGGAGAAGGTAATAGATGCCTCTTTTATGCTTCTGAAACTGGGCTGTGGCATGAGGAAAGGAAGTGTCCTCTGCTGCTATTTGCAGTATGGTACTAGAGGAACATAAAGAGAGGCCTTTTTTGGTCTAAGTTCTCTCAGATCAGTCACCCCTTCCCCATCTCCCCAAGCCATTTTTCCGGCTAGTCAACGATGCAGGCCATGAGTTATGGTGGTTTCCTCATTTGACCAAGGAATTCAATTTCCCTTGTGTTTGCACTGTCATTTACATCTGCACTAACTTTCCTGACTTGGTAATCTTTAGTCTTGCTCATTTTGCACAAATGCAGCTGACAGCACAGTTTGTTAGCAGAGGAATGAAAAAAAAGCCGCCAAGAGGTTCTCTGGTGATGATTACCTGGGGTAGCCAGAGTAGGTTTTCTGAGGGAATGTTAAGCTGTCAAACAGACACCACAAATTTGTGCTTGCTCTGCTTTGCACTGGTATAAAAAAGGGATCTGTTCTTCGAGATAGGGGAGTCAGGCAGGGTGAAAGGAGGTGACTGATTATATTTCTGTTCTGTCATTCATGGCTTTCGCTGCACTGACTTTATTTCCTCCCACAGGCCTGATGGAGCAGGCAGGTGTCAACATGAGCAGGCTGCCCCAGGAAGTGAAAGTTTTTTTAATGACCAGTCCTTCAGCCCCATTCTGTGGTAAGTGGCATGAGACAAAAATGAGCCAGAAGAGGCAGATCCTCTGAGAGCCCAGGTAGTTACAGCACACTATCCCATCAGAATCAGCTGCTGTGCGCCACGGGGTCTGAGACACACTGCCGAAGAGCAATAACCTTGCACACCTCCTCCATAAAGCCCTTTCCAGCAGATTTATTAGTGTGAGCATAGCCCTGAACTAACACAGCTACATGGTTTCAGGACTGAAGAAAAGGAGATTGAAAATGCCAGTCTGTTCACACTGAACTATATAGACATGCCCCCTGTGCCTCACATAGCACAGAGACTTGATTATTTCTTATGTCTGTTTAATTTTTTCTGCAGATGGGGCCAGGAAATGAGTGCTAGAGCCCCTCTTTTTGCAGGGGTAGGTCCTACAGATAGTACCTGTCCTCACTCCCACATTCTTTGCTTCTTGCTCAGTCCACCACAGCCTGGTTGAGTTCCACTTACAGAAGAAAAGAAACAGAGTCACCAGCATTGAGATCAGTTTCAGCAGCAACAGCACCAAGGACACAGCAAAGATCACCATGTGAGTGACAGTGCATGCTTCGGGCCTGTTTTTTCCCAGCTCCATGAATAAGGATGTTTATCCTAGTCCAGGGAAAGCACAACAACAGTGTATTTCCCTGAGTGATGAACCACAGCCTTGTTTCTTGAGTCCCTCCACATTTTCCTTAAATGCCCTCAAGAATCAGGCATGTGCTACCATTACTCAGTAACCCTGACTGGGTCCACATTTTTCCCAAGGGCACAAAGCAGTTGGAACACCCTGGGACCCCCAGATCCGCATACTTTGTGTGGCTACACTGGTTCCTTTTCCACACCATAGCCTGACCTGGTGCCACTCCAAACTGCAGTCACTGTCAGATAGTTATTAGCCCTGCTTTGGCAGACAGGGGTGGCTTACAGCAAGACCCCATCCACCACAGGCTCCAGACTGATGGACTTGGTGGCTTAGACATTTCTCTTGATGCCCGAGAGGACAGCAGCTGCAAAGAGGAGACGAGTGCATCTCAGCATAGTTAGAAATATGTTAGTAGATTGCTGCTTCTGCAGTAATGCAGCGATGCTCTTATGCTCCCGTTGCAGGAAAAGCAAAGGGCAGGGGATCGAGATCCACTGTGTAGACAGAAAGATGTCTCTTGAAAGCACCACCCTCTGCCAGACTGTGTCCGAATTAAAGGATCAGACTCCTCAGCTTCCACAGCTCTTGCCACAAGGGGATCTCCCCAGCACAGCAAGTTCCCCAGAAGTCTTCCTCACTTCTTCCTACTCCTTGCCCATTGCTGTGGACTGGGAACCACAATGCAGCTAGCACATGCTGCTGGCTGCCTCAGGAAGCAGGAAAGCAGCCTGCTAAAGAGTCCCAGCCAGCTCTCCTGGGATCAAAGGGGTTCCAGTGATGGCTCCCACACAGTCCTTACTGCTAAGCCAAAATATTGCAACCTAGAGCTGACTGTGTTGCTCCTTCAGTTGTGGGCACCAGGAGGTAGGGGTGAGGAATGGGGAAGGGGAAGCCACGCTCTATGGTACTCTCCAGAGTGACATAGATACTTGGTCACAGATTTCCAGCCAGGCACCACAATTTGGGTTTGTACTCCAGCCTGGTGGAGCTCAATCTGTTCAACTCCTCCTGGTTTGGAAGCCAAATCTGCCTTTTCCACAGATGCAGGAGGGAAGTAATAGTAATACCCAGGTCAGACCCGGACCCGTGCAGCACTTCCACTGGCAGTTGTCAGACACAGGGTTTGGTGGGAGTCCAGCAGGAGGCATGTGAGTGCTGGAGGGAAAAGCTGCCCACGGTTGTGAGCCAGGCAGGCAATCCCGAGGCTTTGCTGTACCCTCCGGTTTTAATGCGACAGTGGAGTTAGAGCAGGGTAACCTATCCAGAGATGCCCTGCGGGGGGGACAGCAGCTGTGTTTCACTTAAATGCCTTTCTTAGAAGCACAAGACTAAACTGAAAAATTTGCTTACAGCAATAAACCTACAGATTTGAGAGTATAAAACTGATGATATTCCTTTTAATTTTCACTAGTAGCAACGGGCAAATTTCCCTGCTCTAGGCAAAGCTCAGCCTTCCAGTGCAGTCAAGCTCAGAGTATCAAATGGGCATCTAAACATAGATCCTCACATCACAGTTCAGACACTGATCGATCAGTGACTTATCTCAGATGATCTCACATGTATATCCTCCTGCAGTTTCCCAGAAGTGTGGGGGGATTTACTTGGGAGTGTTCAGCTAGTCTCAAACCTTCAGCAAGGGACTCACATGGTTGTCTTGCCTCACATTGCCCTTCTCATCTCCTCTCCCAAATATCCATTCCAATCTCACTCCTCGCCACACATTGCTCAGAGTGTCCCAAGAGACATGTCCCCAAGCTGACACGGGCTGATGAGTGAGGAGTTTGTTACACAGGACACTTCCCAGCTGCACTGCTGTGTGCTTATACATCTCATGACATCATCCCCCATATGCAAGAAAACAAACCTCTGAAGTCAGCCAAGTCTCCTACATCCATCCAAAGGTTGTGCAGGGTTGGACTAAGTGTCAGTCCCAGGAGTGGCTCTCTTCAACCCGGTTAACTGTACTGTGTTCCTCTGTCCATGGACAAGATGCCATAGAGAGATGGCCTCCATTTGCTATCCATTATTCACTTTTATAACCACAGTTTTGTCATGCTTCTTATTTTCAGCAGCTTCAAGCCAGACAGACACACAAACCCCAGCAGCTACTGCTGCAGTGTAAGGGAGGGATTGGGTGTACTGGTGTGGGCTGGCTGCTGTGAGTGCTGCTGTCAGCCCGTGCCTGAGAGCTACTTCGGTTAGCAGAATTGTAGACTCTTCCTGACCCTTTTGCCACCTCTTCCCTTCCCCTGCCATCATGTTTCTGATCAGACAGTGACCCAGGTGGTTCTGGGATCGTGCCAAGTCAGCTGCACATATATCATTCTTCATGAGCACAAGGAAATCAATGATCTCCATGCTCGAGGAGGTGCCAAGTAGATCAAGTGTAAGGCCCACTGGATGCACTCCACAGAAGGGACTTAAAATGCCTGGGCAGGGAAGGACACATCTGTGGTACATGACTGACCAGGCTCTGGTCATTGGCTCATTACCAAACCTCTGTCATTTCTCAGTTCACATTGCCTGGGTAAGAGCATAGGGACGGACAAAGGTCCCTCTATCCAAGCATCCCATCTTCAATATGATCAAAAGCAAGTAGCTAGAGAAGAGTATAAAAAAATCTCTGTGTAAGCATGTAGCAATACTTCCCCACAGAGTTTCCCAGTGTCTAGTTCCATCTCAGGGGCTTTCAGAGCCAAAGATGACATCTTTATCTTTACCAGCTTGTATTCCACAAACTTGTCCAGTTCCCCTCCTCTGACTTGTACAGCCACGTAAACTTTCTGGCATTCACAACATCCCACAACAAGGATTTTAACAGCTTGAAAGGAGTGGTACTCTGTGCATTCTTTTTGAGCCTGCCACCTCTTAGCTTTCTTTGATGACCCAAGTTTGTGTCATGGAAGAAATGATGAACAACTGGTCCCCATCCATGCCATTCACCATTTCATAGATGTTGACTTATCTACCACCTGTGGCAAGCTGAGCAGTGTTTCAATCAATATGCAACAGTAAGAACAGTGGTTGTAATTGCGTAATGGAAGGAAGGATATTTATACAGAAATATTCCTGAATAGAGAGGTAAACCATGAAGAGACAACTCATGCAAAGCCTTGTTTTGACAGATGAGTCTTCTCACTCCTTTTAATTATGNTCTTTTTGAGCCTGCCACCTCTTAGCTTTCTTTGATGACCCAAGTTTGTGTCGTGGAAGAAATGATGAACAACTGGTCCCCATCCATGCCATTCACCATTTCATAGATGTTGACTTATCTACCACCTGTGGCAAGCTGAGCAGTGTTTCAATCAATATGCAACAGTAAGAACAGTGGTTGTAATTGCGTAATGGAAGGAAGGATATTTATACAGAAATATTCCTGAATAGAGAGGTAAACCATGAAGAGACAACTCATGCAAAGCCTTGTTTTGACAGATGAGTCTTCTCACTCCTTTTAATTATGTGAGGGCTTCACAATAATACTGCAGGTTCCTCCAGTGTTTCCGTGGATCTGCACATGCACTGCATCTGCAGGTTCATTGAACACATCCCTCACATCTCTCCTCCTGCTTTGCAGACCTAAGCACCAGGAGACAGGCAAACAGCTGCTGGCCCACCAAGTTCCCCTCTGCCAGATAAACCGTGTGACCCTGAAGTATATCCCCAAGAATCATTTTTGGAGCAAGGATGAGCCATCCATTGTTGGCAAGTTCTGTGTAGCGCCGCTGCCTCTCAATAGCAGGTAAGCCACAGGAATGTTGTACAGGGATACACTGAGCCTATGGATGCAGCCTGTGGTTTGAAGCAATGCATTCTTCCTCCTATTTAGGGACACATATAAAGAGGTCTTTCCCATCACCTCTGTGTACCTATGTAACTCATTTTGTATTTGTGAAAGAGAAAAGCTACAAAGGTAGTTTTCTAGGAGTTTTCTGAATTTTTTCCCCCAGGATAAAAGTGTTGTGCCATGGAAGGAATACAGCTGCAACTCACATCACCTTGAAGATACTTAAGTCACAAACCATGGCAAAAGCTTGTACTAACTAGAATTTATTCCTTTGTCCTTGCTTGCCCTCTCCATCTTCCCCTGTCTATAGTGGGCCCCCATTTAAAACATGACAAGTGAACATTTTTTAGGATGAGACAACAGAAGACCAATAATATATTTCTGTGTCTTATACAGCAAAGTTTATAAAGCACAAAGGCTATAGACAACCATTTTGGCATTTTCTAGGCCAGACATGGTAGAGTATATATCTTCAGCCATAGTTACCTTTCCTGGAGTAAAAGCAGCCAAGTCCTTCTCATCCTGAGAGAGGTAATGGTCTTCTCCATAATACAATATTCTTGCCAGGAGTTTTGCAGATCCAAGTTCTTGCAGGCTGGGTCTATACTGACACATTAAACTGTCCACATTGCTTCCGAAATGCTGGCTCAAGGCTGAAGCAAGCTAGTGGATACTTCAAAGCAGGTTCAAATTCTGTTTTGATGGACAGTAAGGAGGCTGAAGTTCTAGGCAGTAAAAATATATCCAGTAGGCACAGAAAGGGGGGAAAAAGGTCATTCCTATGTAAATACCAGGTACTCCCTTGAGTATAAGGACTATTCCTTACCAGCATGTTTTGCACTCCAAAGTTGAGATGGATGTGCTTTTATCACTTATGGATGCAAGGCACATTGCCTGAAAGAGGTGCTAACCTGCACCCCTGGAAGCACTGGGCTTAGCTTTGATACAGATAGAAAGCTGCGGAGTTGCACAGGCTCACAGCTGTGCTCCTGTCACTATGCTGGGAGCACTCAGAGCCACAGCGGTGCTGCTCAGAGGGGTCAGGGAAAGGTGAAGGACACAAGCCCATACACGCCCTTCCAGCCAGTCCACCCCAGCCAGGGCACAGCACCACATCCACTACACCCTTGCAAAGCAGCACAAGGTCCAGCACCTTGCTCGATTCTGTGTTAGGACAGCAACCTCCACCTGCAAATGCCCAGCCTGACTTCTCTGTGCTCTTCCCACAGCAGGACAATGTCATGCCTGCCCTGGAGCCTCACCCTCCCCAGCAAAACAGACATCTCTTATGACCTGCCTACTGCTTGTGCCTAGCTCTGCCTTCAGGATACACAAAAACAGAATGGAGTTCTACACCTCTTGCTGCTCTCTGCTACCAGATGATACTTTCACCATAAAACTGGATGGGTTTTTTACTCCCTGCATTAGGCGCAAGATGTCAAGGAAAAGAAGTGTGTGGCAGGTTGGCAAATACAAGGTTAACTGGTTACAGCAAAACCTTCCAGTTAAAAGACTGGATTGAAACTTTTGTCTCACAGGTTCTGTACCCAGCTCTCAAAGTGAGACAGGCAAGTCATTTAATCTCAAGATCTGTATCTGTATGAAAGGAATAGATAATATCACTCTTTCTATAGTGGACTATTGGCATAATTCATTAGTGTTTTATATTGAACTGTCCTGAAATCTTCATATTAAAGGTGAGAGGCATTATTTTTCCTCAGCAAGAGAAAACAGTGTGGCCCAAGTTTGGAACAGGAAGGAATAATTCTTAGCCAGAGCTCCAATGGGAAACTCACTAGTCCCATTTACAAAATGCTTTCAGAGGGAGACCCTATTGATTTCACAGAGCATAATTCTCTCTGAAGCTCACATGAAGTGAAGCTGACACCAGGAGCAGCACAGTGCTCTCACATCCGATTTTGCACTGCTCTGACTGCCTGCCCAGAATAGAAGGTTGCAGGAGAATGAAGCATTGTAGCAACAGGGCCACCTAACACAAATTAGTCCCAGGAACTCAGCACAGCCTTTAAGGCCTGAAAAAGTAGTTGATGTCTGGAAATAATTGGTGAAAGATTACAGTGAGATGCATGACCACAGAAACACACATCCACACCTTTTCCACACCATGCCACATATGCAAATTAAAGAGGTGACACATCTTTCATAATTTTTGCCCACAAATCACATCTTCTATTGACCATTTTCTCTGGTTCCCTGTACTGGCTTCACTGAGCAATAGAAAAGTTCACCAGGAACTCCACGATCAGGAGTGATGGACATGCTAAAGGCATTTTTGCCATGAAGAAGTCTCAAGTCATTTGCCATGAACTCCACTAAACAGCGTTATGGCAGGATTAGCCCCTGCTTTCAGTTCACATCCAAGATTTTGGGCCCTGCCTTGTGACTGTTTGGAAGGACAGCTAACAAACACCAACACACACTCAGGAGGGGGACGGAGCTGGACTCTGACCACCTGATAGAGATCCACGTTACTTGGCACCATGATTGAAGAGTTTCCTGGGAGCTTCTTGTTGAAGACTGGAATATAAGCTCAGCAGATACCTGTGAAGAGCAGTGTGTAATTCAGCCCAGCCCGGTCCACTGCTTCAGGCAGGTGTATAAAGCACCTCGACAGATGGACCCAGTTCCATTATGCATTTCAGTTCCTTTGCAGAAGAGACGCCAGCAGCTCTCGTGTCAATCTGCTGGAGACATTGCTGAGCTATGAAGGGCAGTGGGGACAGGCTGAAGCACCAATGTATTGACAGAGCATGGTAACAACCATCAGCAGGATGATTCCCAGGCCTGGGGCAGCCCCATTCTCCTGCCTTCGTGTGGGAGCAAAGGCGAGCAGTGCAAGGAGCTGTGTACATCACAGATCCCACATACACACTACTCCAGAGGCCCTCGGTGAGAGTGCCTTATCCCAAGGGCACAGGATTTGCCCAGCTGCGACTTGCAAGACAGGCCAAACCAGCCTCTGGGCCACCAGCCCCTGTGTGAGCAGGGCAGGGCAGGTGGGGCTGACTCCACCAGCCCAGGGCCGACACAAAGCCAGCCCCACAGGCAGAATGGCTGTGCCCCAGCATGTCCGTGTCAAGAGGCACTGAAGGACACCCTTCCCTGTGCTGACAGAGGGACTGACACTCCTCGCTCTTTCCCTGAATACCTGCCCTGGAGAGGCTCCTACCCCCATTGCTCAACTTGATGACACCAGGCTCTGCGAAACAGAGAATTCCTCCACAGGTATTTCCAATTCCCGGACTGAGGAAATGGCTGGAGAAGCTCATCAGACAAATCCTGTTGCAGCTGAACTTGGAAGAGAGGTCTTTCATCTCCACACTATTTTCATTAAGGCATTATCCTTCCTACCAATGGCTGCTCTCTTCACAGATGTTTTGTATCCGTTCCTTTCTTCATTTGATGTTTGTGCATCCTGAGGTCACTCCCCCTTGAGAACACAAAAAAAAGGGTTCTTGCCTACACCTGTTCCCAGCCCCAATTCCTCCTTTTTCTTATTTCAAATGAATCAATGCAAACAACCAACCTTTTACCAGAAGTCTTTTTCACCAGCTTCTTTGAGAAGTTGTGCTTGTCATAAATGAGAAATCCTAACTCCTGGAAAAGTAATTTCTGGTCTTACTAGGCCGGATGCCCAATGAGATGCATATCATCAAACTCTCCATTGCCAGCCCTTTACAAAAGCTGTCAGGTGGCCCATTTTCCCTTGCCCTGTCCACTCTGTGCCTTGAGATCACCTCAAATGAGCTCCGTCTTCAAATCCGTCCTCCCTCCCACTGTTTTCTCCCTCTTCAAATCCTCAAACACCAGTACTTTCATCTCTGACTTTAATGGGAATCACTGAATCAAAGGGAACACAGATCCTGCAAGCAGGCTGGTATTGCTTGCAGCAATATCGGTGCACTTTGGTGGCAGAGCTGCTGACACACCCCAGAGAGGCAGGACTAGAAAACAAACCGTGGAAGCACGCTGGGGAAGGCAGCTCTGGTGAACAACCATGGGGTGGGAGGTGCTGGAGTGTCACACTGCAGTCTTAAGCATGTGCTTCATGTGCTCCTGAGTGTAGATGTCTGCTGGCAGACATCTCTGCATGCTAAAGAGTGTCCCTCTGGTCAAAAACCTGTGTGAGCATCTGCTCCCTTGGAGGGGCTTCAGGATCAAAACAGCCTGTTGTTCCCTAGAGTTCGGGGGTCTGAGTGGGAGCCAGAGGGGCTCGTCCTTTGCAGAGAGGGTGAGAACTCCGGAGATGGTTTTCAGAGGCTGCAGAAGGAAAGCAATGGAGGAGGAAGGAAAAAAGGGGCCAGGGAAGAGACAGGGGGAGAGGGAGAGAGAGAGAGAAAGAGAGCGCACCATTACTATCAATACTTTCAAACTTTTCCAAGACACAAACCTCATGGAGCCCACCATTACCTATTCTTCCTCCCTCCCCTCCTAAATAAGCACGCAAAACTATGTAATTCTTCAACAACTGATGAATCAGGAAACAGGGTTATGCACCCATTCTGAGATGGCAAAAACAAAACCCTCCAAAGTGCCTTCTGTGATATTGGTAAAACAAAGCCCACAGCTCCTTTGCTTTTGCTCTCAAAGCAGGTACAAAATGTTAACTACTAACTTAGATATACCAAGTTGCAGACCATCAAGCATCCATCCACCCATCTCACCCACAAAATAGAAAGCCAGCCCCAAGATGCAACTGTAAAAAAACAGGTAGCAACAGCTACACATCCTGCAAGCACTTGACAGCAACAAACTAAAACAAATGCAATATGAACAGGAGCAACAGGCAGGTTGCTTTTGGTTGTTTAAATTTCCATGCAAGGAATAAAGCCTAGTTTCCTCTGGAGCATGGAACTATACAGCAGTACACTGTTAAAGCAAGTATTGAACAGAACCTTTGAACCTGCCTCCTTTGAACAGGCAGCATCCTCCTGAGAGAAAGAATGTGCTCATCAGTGGGACATCACAGTCCATCTTACTCATAAGCAGACTAGAAACGCTTACAAGGAACTAGATGATATGAATAATAGGGCAATATATCTCCCACGAATATTTTCTTGTGTATGACCTTTGTAGCACTTTGGGCATTCAAGAACTGCCCTCCTGCACGATAGTATTGCAAGGTGGCTGTTGTAGTGACAGAAAAGGAAAAGGAACGTGACCCACAGAAGCACTTCAGCATGGGGTATTTAGAGAGCTGCACGGTGATTACCCGTGTTGGCAGTTACTGGGGAAGGAGATGAGAGCACAGACCAGGGGAAAGCCCCAGGGGACCTCCAACCTCAGGGACTTACTTTGAACAATGACACTGCAGGGAATTTCCCTGTTTATTACGGGTGTAGGAAAAAGTTATGCAAGTGCTTTACCTGAGCCATGGCAGACCTGCTCGGATTATTTGCTGAGCTGTGACAAGTCTTTGGGCAGAGGGAAAACCTGCAGCCTTTCTGTATCACGAGTATTTGTGGCGAGGCACTCAAGTCGCTGTGGAATGTCATCCAGATGTGACAATTGCTGTTGTGCTGCAATGTGATGTGGGATGTGATGGGATGTGCTGGGATGTGATGTGATTAGGACACACAAGTGGTGAGCAGGGTAACAGGGAAGTGCTCATTCCACCATTATGAACACACTGAAGTTTTTGATTCCTTGTCTAATTACCTTAAAAATTAAAATACCACACTGGCTATTGTATCCAGACTGACAGACAAGGAGATCATCCTCCTCTCCCACCTCAAATACCAGCCTCTAAACATCTGGGCTTTTATTGCAAGTCTCTACTACAAATATCAGCAGTCCTTGATGCTGTCTCAGTCACAAGATCTAGAAGGACAAAAGCTTCCAGCTCACAACAGGACTGTGTGAAAGAAAGAATAGCTTTCTGCTGTGTAGCAAAGTTTTTCCCAACACACCTCCCCCCGACTCCGCCCCGGGTGTATGTTCACAGTATTGCCTCACTGCCAAAAACGGGTGGAAATTTTTCAAAAAAAGCTACAGTGTTACTTGCCTCCTTCCTTTTTTAATTGCCTTTGAAATTCTGGTTTTGTTGAGCTTGATCAACTAGCAGAATTCTACCAATGATCTGAGAATGGATATCCTCCTTCTGAGAAGGCAAAGTAGAATCAAAGCACAGGCAAAGTGACTTCACCATACAACACTTCTTGCATTCACTTGTGATTGCATGCGTTCACAGACACTCCTGACAGCTAGGACGATGGCTGTCTCATAAGTGATTCAGTGTTCCTGCCTCTCCAAGTAAGGACTGAAAAAGCTGCCAATTCCTATCTCCAGCAGCCTACCAGCAAAACCAGGGACCTCACATTCCTAGGACAAATGTGGATTTTTTTTTT
>VYZQ01002181.1:5769-34876 GCA_013400655.1 Mystacornis crossleyi
AGCTGCAGTTGCTTGAAAGTTTGTAGATCATATGAGTGTGGGGGTTGTAAGTTATGGCCTGTGTCAGTGGGCCCAAATTTCAAGAGTGGTTTTGAAGGCTGAAATTCAAATGAAATTTCAAAAGAACCTTATGGGAGAAGCCACTGTTGAGACAAATATTCTTCATGAGACTAAACCTTTAAACTGTGACATAACTGTCATAAACTTGTGTTTAATAGGCTGTTAAATTTTTGGAAATATCTTGTCACATGACCTACTATTTAAGATCTGGACTATATTAATGATGTTTTTTACAGCGTTATAGTTTAGCATTAGCTCAAGTCCAACTTTTGAAAATTCTTAGGAAAAATGTCTTGTGGACTTTGGAAGGTAGAATGTCTTTCTAAATGCAACTGAAAGCCCTGAAAGAAGAAACAAAAAGGGCATGTTTCTCATATTCCTATCAGTTAAGACCAAAGCTCTGGTTTCGTAACACTGAATGTATTTTTATTGGTGAAATAAGATGTAAAAAATAACCTTAAAGAAACGGCTTCTAATATTTCACTTGTTCCTGCCCTCTTGAAGTCCTTCCCAGAGACCTATGCAGCCACCCATCTACTTCCCTGACTTGTTCTTCCTGCTTGTTTCTGCCAAACTGGGACTGTTCCCTAGCCCACAGTCTTTTTATGTAAGCACACCTCTAGGACTTATTCCTCTGCCCCACCAGGGCACAGATAGAGCAGTGGAAGCACAAGAAACACGAGCTTCTCCCTATTGTGTCTTAAAGCTGATTACAAACCAGAAAACCCCAAACAAACAAAAACCTCAAAACCAGTAAAAATGCATGGATGACCTTCTGAGTGTTTCTTCCTGCTTCTTTCTAGTTTAGTGCTGACCTATAGCAATGAAGCTTTGAAGTTTTGAACATAGAAATACTGAAGGCATACTAGTTGTTAGTATTTCCTTAATTACTGGTATGTCTCTGGTTTTCCTCCAAGGATCTTTAACTGCAGAGTTCTCCCTGTTACTGCAGGTTAGTCTTAGGTGCAGAACGATTACCCTGAGCTCCACTGAGTCATTCTTAACCTGAGAACTGAGGGAAATCTAAATGCTTAATTACCTGACAGCCTTCGTTCACAGCTGGCAAAGGGTTTGGGGAGCACCACATTAGTTTTCTTTGTTACTGATTTTGTGAACCAGATCAAATTTAAAAAAATTATGAACAGTGAGAAAATAAAAATTTGATACTTGTTTTGCGGATGCTGCTCAACTCTTGTAATAGAGCTATTTACAACTGAGTAAGAATTGTGAGACGACCGCAGCAACTAATACTAATCTCAAGAGCAGAAAGTGTGGATTTGATGGTTTCCAGGGCTAGGAGTTATTAGTAAATTTTGCAGCATGCCCTTAAAAAGTTCAGATGGTCACAGAAAAAGAGGATGTAGCTGAACAGCACCTCACCAGCTGTGTCTGTGTCTGTAGTGGGACATCTGGGCTGATCCCCTCCTCAGCTGAAGTGTCCATACTTGGATTGCAAGTTCCACTGGAGACAGGACATCTTTTAATTCTGTAATAAAACTTGTGGGAAAAAGCCTGTGTTTTATGCACAATAGAAGCAATTCATCTGGTTGCTGAAAAGTTGCTAAAAAGGTAACAACAGGCTTAAAGATTAAAATCAAAACAAGCCCAAAAAGAAAAAAACAACCCCACAACGTGCAAAAACCACCCAACAAAATCAAATTAACAAAAACACCGGCAAACCCAAACAACATAGAAAGCTAGTTGGAGTGAGATTACTAAACTGACATACATTTGGAACAATGCATTGTGAAATCTGCATACAACAAATCTATTCTGTGTGGAGTAATGCCCTAAATTGTGTTCCAGATAATCTTGTTTTACCTTTATCGAATTGACTGATCCACAAATTCACTCACTGGTGTAAAATCCTCTTGAATTTTGTTTTCACTTCTAATCTGGATTTTTTGGTCAGTACCTATTGGTCTGTTCATCTTGCCTTTTCTTTCACCCAACTATCAAGGCAGCTGGATGATGATGTAAGTACAGAATTAAGTAAATACAAAATAACAGTTAATTTTGTGTTTATATGCGTGTACATAACTGTTCCACTGAGAAATGTGCATCCAGCATGATGTATGTTGTCATTTTTTATATAATGACTTCTGTAATGTATCAAAATTAAAGTGTGGTGTTCTCCATATGTTAATTCTTTTCAGAACACAGTTGACACTTGGCCATACAACACGAGACAATAATCAATACCTTAACTAAGCTACATAAGAAATCATAGGTAAGGAGAACTCTGCATTTAGTAATTTGCCTCTCAGGGGCTTGTTTTTACAGTGATGCAGACTGAAGGCCATTTCCAAGAGCAATAAATAGCCTTTGAGCACTTCAGGAGAATAAAATCTGCCAGAAGTCTTTGAAATGCATGGAATGTGTCAGGGATTTACCCATTTGATATGAGATGTGAAATGTCACGCAGGTGTCTTCAAAACATTCTCATCCGTCACACGTCAAGTCTGCAAAATGGTAATAAATTCACCATCACTGGCCCAACAATTCTTTGTGCAACATATTCTTTAATGTTCCTCATCTTATACCCTGAAATTGTGATTTGTACTGTTATTTCTGGGATTAATACCTTCAGGTGTGTTACCAGTCACAGCAGGCCAGGGGAGAGGTGTAAACATTTTCTAATTTTTAGCTCCTTAAATAACCAGTATCTCTTGAAACAGGAGTTGTGTCCAGTGTAGGTAGCAGTGTGTCTGGGAAGAGCTGCTTAATTGAAAAACAGGAAAATGAGTGGCTTGTGGTCATTGCTTGATTTAGGGGGCACATCAGCCCAAATGTTTAGGAAGTCATCATTCCCACAGTGTTTCAACCCATAGCCAGGTTTTCTTACCTCCTGTCCACTGCTCTTCCACAGCTCTTACTTCCCACTGTTCTCTCAGTCTCCCATCTCTGTACTGTGTTGCAGTACCTGCCCACTTCCTGTAAAAATAACTCAGCTGGCCAGAACTGTATTGCCAACCTTGTAAACAGTCATGGGCCATCTCATATCCACGTCAAATATTTTTCTATGGTAGTAAAAGACGATATAAAGTTTATATCTGAAATACAGAGATAAATGTCTGGTTTTCTTTAATGCAGCTCTTAATGTTCCATGCCACACTTAGCAATGCAGTGGATGGCATTGTCTGCAGACTAAAAGACTCCTTAAAAACCAGCAATAACCTTGAAGCTTTTAACATCCAGACAGAGAAACGGGGGTTCTGCTGTGTCATAAAATGATGATCAGGTGAGGAGGTTCAGGACCATCAAGGGAGTCGTATTTCTACAGTGCCCACAGGCAGTCATGATTTATCATAGCTTAACTTTATTTTGCTGTGGTTTTATGCTCTGGAGGTTAGATGAAGTCATCAGTAGTTTCTCTGTAATATGTCAGAAAAAGTCTATATGTGAACCTTTAGGCTAAGATTTACATGTTAAAAAAAGATATAATTTTTTCCATCATGCCATTGCTTTTACTAGAATGTGCAACTGAAATAATCTTAATGAAGTGGTCATCTGACTCAGCTAACTATTGCATCCTTCTCTCTGGGTAAGCTAGCTGACCCTGCAAAACCTAATTTAGGTCATGAGGTAAATTGACAGAGCTTTTACATTAGCCGAGTATGGAGCTAATAACTGCTAAAGACAGCAGTTTTTCTATTATTGGAAATTGATCACAATGTAAAAAATTTCATTAAGTATTTTGATGTTATGAGAAAGCTGCATGTCCTCAGCAGTGTCAAAGCAGCTGCTTGCATGGGACCAGATTCATTTTGTATCAGCAATGCTGTGGTATGACTGATATAAATGATATTGCAGGGCAGTCCTTTTGAGATGGATAACTCGGAATCTGTACATTTTCTAGAAATTCAGTGCTTTTTTCCAGTGACACTGGTGTTTGATAACTTCCCTGTGAAAGTAGCAAGTCCAAGCATTGTATCATATATGCCTGGAAGGCAGAATTTCTGCCTGCTGACTGCTGGAGAGTGTGAATGATTGCTGTTGACTTACACTTGTAAATGGCATGCCTTGTGCCCTTTGCAAAGACATTCTGTTCTATTAACTTCTGCCTTCCTGTGCACCCCTTTTAATTCTAATTATTTGTAGTGGTACGTGCATCTTTCAACAGAATGATAAACCTGATTTACCAAACTTGCAGGGTAAAGTGTGAAGTCTAATATAATTATCTGTGTCATGCAGAGCTAATATGATTTTCCTATAATTTTCCACAGATGTCTTTTTAACTATTATGCTTGTGAAAGAGCAAGGAGAAAGAAAATAATGTTTCTAGATGAAGTACTTCCAATATTAAAGTAAGTTTCTCTTAAATTAGACGTGGAATGTCTACGAAGCATGTAACAACAGAGAGTGCAAGCAAATTAAGAGAGAACATTCAGGTTTTCTGTGGGAACATGTTCTTCACCCAAACTGCATCATCAATGTAGGTGCATCCTTTGAGGCTCACTCTAGATTCTGCATACAATGGTCAAGAACAAGTAACATACATCTCTGGAAAAAAAAAAAATCCATGAAACTTAGGCTCTTGCTAATTCAGTTGCTGTGGAAGGATCTAAGCCTTCAAAGTGAATGTCTTGCAGTCTTAGCAAAAATATTTACCTAGTAGGCTTCATCTTGAATTTTGGAGGGTCACACTGTGTCACTAATGTAAGCCCTGCTAGCTAATCCTTTTGGGGACTTCTCTGTTGTAAAAAACTACTTTTAAGTGGAGCTTATATATTTATATGGTTCAATGTAAACAGATTATTCTGTTTTCACTTTCAGGGGCAGGGGTGTATTTTTTGTTAGTTTTATCTAAGAGAAATGCCATTTGTTTGGGTTGGTTTGTTTACGTAGTGTGTTTCTCCTGTGCTGACACTCATTGCATCACTGGGAGAGAAATTAACGTGGAGTTTTTGAAGGGTCACGGGAGATGTACTGTGTTTTCCAGTACTTAAAAGGTAGCTGAGGAGAAGACAGGGGTTCTTTCTTCACAAGGATGCACAGTGACAGAACAAGAGGCAACAGGGACAAGCTTCTTCAGGAGCAGCTCTGTCTGGACTGAAGAAAACAAAAAAATCGTTAGAGCAATTCACCATAGGAACTGGTTGCCCACAAAACAGTGGAAACTTCTTTCCTCACTGGAGGTACTCCAGACTTGGCTTAATGGGCTCTGGTTCACCTGGTCTGTCACCCTGCTTTTAGCAGGGGGTTGGACCCAGGGATCTCTGAAGACCTGGACTTTTCCATGAGCCTGCAAATCCTGTGCGTTGTCTCCTTACTATCTCACGTTGTTTCAAGGCCACTGATCATTCCTTTATGTGGTAGAGATGTACAATGTGCCATTCAATATCAGGACCCAGTTAATCTTACACCTGTCTTTAAACAGAGGCGTGTAAAGTTAGTCACATCCTGATGTTCCGTTGTGCCAAGGGCTTCCAACAGACTGATGCTTTCCAGGGAAAGCTCCTCAAATGCCTCGGGACCTCCCTGCCTCCGGTGCCTCAGAACCTGGCCCCACATCAGGTGCCTCAGGGCCCTCAGGTTCCTCAGGAACTGCTCCTGCCTCTGGTGTCTCGGGTGCTTCAGAACCTGGCCCTGCCTCAGGGCTCTCAGGTGCCTCAGGACCTGCCCCTGCCCCTGCCTCAGTTGCCTCAGGGCCTCCCTCTCCCCACCTCAGGTGTCTCAGGACACCCCTCCCCAGGAGCTGCAGCTCATCCCCCTCACACCCTGCCGGCCCTGCAGCTCCCTCTGCTCTTTGAACAAGAACCAGGTAATTTTTTCCCTGCGTGGCCATGGGGGTGAGGTGCCTGCCCGTGGAGCAGGAGGCGGAGGAAAGCGGTGAGTTCCAGTTGTCTCCTCAGTTTAATCAGTCGGTTTGTAATCAGCAGAAGGTGGTGGTATTTAAATGTTGTTCTGAGTAATCGTCTAATAATGGCCAGGATGATTTTGCTATGTAAATATTAACAATCAAGTTTATTTGCTGATTGTTTCCCCTGCCAATTAGCAGCGTTGCTTTATTCACACCTATCTCAGCTTATGCAGAAAAGAACAAGAGTTCCTTGCTATCTTTTCCAGCTCCAGATGGAAAAAGTTACTTTTTGAAATGTACCTTAAACACAAGCCTGTACCCACAAGAGTGGTTTGTTTTGTTTGGTGGTTTTTTTGTTTGAGTTTCTGGGTTGGGTTTGGTTTTTTGTGAAAAAATGTATCACCGCCTGTCTTCAAGTGTTAGCTGTGTTTTTTTGCCTGCTATTATCAAGATAGCCTATCTGCCTCTCAGTTTTCTTCCTTGGTCCTCTGACCACTGGTGAATTAATTAAGTCAGTTTAAGAAGGGGGGTTTTTTGTGTTTCAAGTTATTCTGAGAGACTTCTGTTAGTCTCTGGCAGGTTAACAGGGTAATCTGATTTTTTTTTAATGAAACATGAAGACTGGTAGTCAGAAGCCACTGCCTGTTATCTTCATAGTTTAATTTAGGGTATGTTCCTTCTTCCCCTCCAGTGGAAGATATTGACTGAGACAGGACCAGAAGTGGCTTTGATAGTTAGGGTCAGTGAGATACAAGGCAAAATTCTGTTATCCAGACAGTTTTATGCATCTTATGAACCTTCAGAGATCTTATTTTTTCCTGCCAAATCTCAGAGGTTTTTGAAGTTTCACTGATCTGGTCTCACTGTGGTTTGTTTCACAGAATCAATCTTCTTCTCAGTGTTATTGCTCCTCATCAGTAAAGGTTCTTTTCACTAACAGCTAAAAGACCTCTGAGATGCATTTACCTCACCAAGTGAACCAGGTTTTCAGCGTTTCTCATTACTGGAACTGAGTTCTGAATGTTTTGGATTAATCAAGTTTAGCGAGCTCCAATTTCTCCCTTGTATGCCACGTGAAATGCAGTCGAGCTCTGTTACCTATCAGTTTACCAATTTCAGGAAGCATCTGTTTTTTCAGCCTGTTGTTTCACAGTTCCTGAGAAGGTTCACGGCAAAGATCGCTCTGCCAGGCCTGTCTCGGGAGGGAACTCAATGGGAAGCGTCCCCATTCCTAACATGAAAGGAATTATTGAGGGTCAACTCAACACTTTCATTTTGCTACTGTTAAGGCACCAAGGACTGTTTCAATGCTGCTAGAACTCTAGTTTGAATAAACTACAGTAACATGCCCTCTCTGATAATTTTGAGGGTGTTGGATTCTTGCTTGCAATGATCTGTAGTATAAATTGATACGTAAATTATTTCTTGAAGTCAAAAGCATATTGCTTGTTAAATACTGAGATTCTTCAAGATGTAAATGGAATGAGTTTTAGAGATGAGTTAGATATAGGAATCACAGGATGAAATTCTCTGATTTATTCTGTGGGAAGCTGGGTGAGCATCTCAGTCTCTTGTAGACTTAAAATGCAGTGATATTTAAAATGGTTTGCTTTACTGTACAGAAAAAAATTTGAGAGTTTGCTTTACTGTACCAGAAAATACAATCTGCTGTAACTGTCACAAGAATGTCATTTGCTATCCAAAGTAGCTCAAAAAAGGAAAAAGCAGAACATATGAACCATTTACATAATCAGGCAGGTTTATTTGGACAATGCTAAAAGGAAGTTTAGTAGAGCAGGTTCACACACGTTAAAAATAGCAATAGCTGGAAATGTCTTGCCCCTGAAAGATGTTGAGCCAGGTCCAGAGTTTGCTCACTTGATGAAGACAGTCTTTATAGGGAAATGCAGCGGATTAAAATGAGACAAATGTCTGTGTGGGAAGGTGGCACATTGCAAATGGAAGGGCCATTATCTGGCTTTCCAGAGCACGTTATCAACGGAAGGACACTTTATCTTGGGACATTGGGTTTGGTCCTGGGCATTAGATTTTGTGTTAGAGCTGCTACCTTACCATGATTTGCTTAGTTCTTGAAGGAGAAGTGTTAGAGGTGAAAAGCAGGTGTGTTGTCTTTCCAAGCAGTGTTTACAGATCAATATATTTGCATTTATTAACAGTCTGATGTCTTTCTACATAATATTTTAAAATTTCCTCCCTGAGCTCTGCACAAGTCTTTTGTTACAGATTTCTAATTGTTCAAAAGCCGCGGTTTAGAGACTTTCAGGGCTCTGGAATTCTGTAGTTATCAGAATGCAGGTAAACAGCCAAGCTGATAATCAAATAATAATCAAAGTAATTATCAAATTGTAGCACAGATTAAAGGACGATCATGCTTAGAAAATGGCCAATCCCCTCTGAACAGAGGTAAAGTGATAAGGTCCTCATGTCTGCTACACTTCAGAGGCAACCAGAAATTATGAATAACACTTAAACTCGTACCGACGTTGACTATTATTAGCCCTAAGATTTGAGCACCAGAGTTCTCTACAGGTTTATATGCTACCTTGTAATTTCTCTGTTGTTTTTACCTTCAAATTATTAAAGGATATGCCCACGCAATCTGTTGTATTTTATTGATGCTGTAACACCATGTGTGAAGGGAGATTTCTACAGATAAGAATAGAGCACAGCAGTGTAATCCTTTTTCTCTTTAAAAAAGTTTCCTCCTTTCCCAAATACTCTGTTAGAAGAGAGAGTTTAGAAAAGGAGTTCAAGTCAAGTTCTTCAAAACATTTGCTAAACGCGGCTGCTAAAACATCTCAGCTCCCACAGCCCTTTGGTTGGAGCCTGGGGCCGGCTTCTGGTTCTTCCGCGCGTCTCTGCCTCGCACGTGATTGCTGAGCAAGGCAAAGGGGGCAGGACAGCCAGGGAATATGGGATGGAGATAGAGAGCAACCGGAGAGGCCATTTCAAAGCTCAAGAATGACACAGGGGTTCTTTAAACTATCTAATTGCAAGGAGGAAATACTTCTCCGCTGACTTTTCCGGGGGAGAGGTTTTGGTTATTGTTTTGTAACCAGGAAGATGTTTTCTTATGTGGGCCTCCCCCTCCTCAGCGTGGTTTCTGTCTTACTGCTCAGATCAGGGGCGGTTTCAGCTGAATGGAGATGAAAGAGCTTCCTTGGCAGCTGAGGCCAAAGATGGGCTGCAGCTGATCCGTGAGGTAAATGAGCTTTTGTGCTGGGCAGTGGTTCCTGCTTTTAGAGCAATAAGATCCATCGGTCACCAGTTGCGAGAGCAGCAGTTGGTGCTATTGTACTTCCTGCAGGAGATCGAAAGCAGTTTTTCCTTCACAAGGTAAAGGCAGCTTTCAGACCAATTCTTTAGAGTGTGCATATGGCAATATTGGTAGTTCTCTGTGCGATGCAGACCGCTTCAGATTCATCTCTTCCTGAAATAAAACCAGCACTTTATGGTAGCAGCATATGTTTCAAATATAATTTCTGCCAGAGACTGGTGATTTGATGTGACTCAGTTTTCTCAAGAGGTGTCAGACTCTGTATGCTATCCTAACATGAGTGCCCAAAATTAACTTTATAAATATTTTGCTATCCTGATAGCTGGAAACGGCTCAACTGAGATCTCAGGCTGGTCTCAAATGGAAGAAGGGGAGTGGAGAGGGGGCTGTGTCCTGCTGTGTCTGCACAGGTTTTTTCTTGCTTGGGAAAGCTGCAGTGCTGATCCCTTGGGCTGTCAGTCCAGGACTGTCGTGCTTTTCCTCTGGCACTGTACTCTCCGGGGAAGGGCAGAGAAGGGGCATACAGCAACACCTTTTCACATGACAGCTGTTTATCTCATGTGCATTTCTCTGCGGAATTAAAGGCTGGCAAAGCTTTGCTGTCCCTGCAGTCTGACTACATTAAAAAACAAACAAAAAACCTAGACGCACAAACCCACCAAACTCGGGACTTCGAGGTTCAGTCTGTGTGCCAATTTACGTCTTAGCTTTAGAAGCCTTTGCAGAACTCGCAAATACCCAGAAGTGTTTCTATCTATACTTGTGAGCTTTTCCTGTGCTGTAAGGACAGTTTCCCTCATTTCTAGCTTCAACAGCCTTTAAATATCGAGTCTTCACCTTCATCTGGCCACTGTCTTTCCTCAATGTACACACTGTGTGGCTTGCATTAATACATACTCTTTTACGTAAACAAATTCATGTTGAGGTGATGGCTGACTTCTGAAAGATTCAGCTCACAGGCAGGCTCATGGAAAAATTCTGTTTGGGAGACAGAAGAATGAACCCTTTTACAGGGCATTTATAATTTGATTATTTCAATTAGAACAAATGCTTCTACTTCACAAAAATATGATAGCAAATAAAAATCACTCTCTGAACAGCTCTTGTATCTCTGCTTTTCTATGTCTGAAAAAATATGCAAGAATATTCCTAACAGGTGACTTGTAAGGGCATTAAATTTTGGTGTGAAGTGATAAAGCACAAGCAAAACATCAGGAATTAAGGAAAAGGGACAGAGAAGAAATCTATGGAGTGAAAAAGGGAGAAACAAGAGAAATACAGAAATAATTTCACAAGGGGCCTGGAACTTGTACTAAATTACTGATGATGAGTAAGCAGTGCTACTTTCCATATGTGTTGACCAGTCTAAGAGAGAACTCTAAAGACTTCAAGACTGTAATCAGACAAACTGAGCTAAGAGGTACTGACTGTGCGTTGGTGTGGAGATGTGGGGCTCTGGGACAGCATCAGGAGTCTGACAAAGCCATTCCCAAGGGCAGCCCAGGACACCATTTTCATCCTGACTGTCGTGGCCAAGCAGCAGCACACGGCTGTGCACACTCAACACCCTCCTGATCCACATGTCAGGTGACATTAAGATTGAAAAAAATCCGTTTGATGTTTAGACAAGGTGCTTTTAATCCCTTTGCAGTGACAGGCGAAAGTCAGGAAGGGGAGGTAAGGTCTGACTGTGTCTCCCTTCTCCGGCTGGCTCAGCAGACTCTGCAGAGTCCAGCTGGGGCACCACGGCCCGCAGGGCTCACAGCAGCTCTGCCAGCCAAAGGTGCCTTTTGCTGCTCTGTTTGTGCAAACTGAGGTCAATTTATACTCAGCATAATACGGTGTCGTGTCACACCTCTGTTGGCTACACCTGTATTTAATGCCTCTAAACTTCCGTGGAAGTTAAGCAACTTTTTCTTGCTTATCAGAGAAGCATGACTGTTTCAGAACAGTGGAAAATAGGTTATTTGAATGGTTTATTTTCATAAGCTGAAGTTCTCAGGTAGTCTCTGGAGAGGAAAAAAAAAAAGAGGCTTATTTTCTCATCCAGTTTCTATTCTGCAATCATAAACCAAAATTTTACCTTGCCTTTTGCCAAGTATATTGGAGCTGTGGCTTTTCCTGTACCCTTTTCCTATGGAGTGAAAACTGAGCACACCACTTTTCAGTCACCTATAAATATATTTTTTCTTGTATTATGAACTCAAAGTTCTAGAAAGTGCTGAACTTTTGATCTGCATAAAATTAGCATATTCAAACAATAGTAGAAATGAAGGACAACCTAGTTTGAAAACAAATTTCACCTTGAGATTTAGGAAGAGAAAAATACATGTGCTTTTAATAGCTTTATTTATACTCCTTTAAGGTATAACAAAACTCCCAGTATTCAGACAAGAGTGAGCAGGCAAATATTCTCTAAAACCTAAGGAAACATAAAGAAAAAGGCAGTACATTAAAAAAAAAAAAAAACCTGAGAGGAAAGAAGGCAAAACTGTTATCTTAATAAAATCAGGCATAGGCACTAAGCTTACTGGAGCTGGAGAGATTTTTCTGGTTATTTTTAGGGGTTCTGTATAAAACCTTTACTATTACCTCTATATGCCAGTGTACATACAGCCAGTTCTCTGCTGGACCTTCAAATGAGTTGCCATTTCCATTTTCCAGCACTAAGGAATAAAAAACAACAGCCCACAAGATTTTAAATAGGCAATAAACTTAGAAGGGAAGTTTCTTTGTTTGCCTTGTCCTTTGAGGTTTTTAAATGGAATTCTGAAACATTTTTTAATATAAGCAGAATTTAATTTTTAAGTTCAAATCCCCAAAGCTATGGGAATAGCAGGAGAATTAATTTATATAATATTCAAAAGTGTTGACTGAAATGTTAATCTAAAATAGTTGAATCAACACTGGTATTGATATTTGAATTGGTCACAGTTTCTGGAAAGGTTGTCTTTCTGTTGGAAAACACTGCATCCTTGGAATTGTAACATTCCCTAGGAATGCTTTGGTTTTGTCTGAGCTTCCATCAGAAATCAGGCAGGGAATTTCAGTAACTTTGAGAAACCAGCTTTTTTGAGGCTTAGACAGAAGAATTTTGGTTTGAAAGAAATGTAGTATAGTGGAAACAAAAATAAACAGCTGTTTGGGTTGAGTTCTTTTGGTGGTGTGCTTTTTTGTAGTTGTTGTTTTGGATTTTTTTCCTTTGAGTTCTTCTCACTCTTTCCATGTTTAGCTTTGGCTCATTTAAGACTGGTTTTCCCCCACCCACTCCAACAAAAGTGGAAAATTCTTATGACGAATCCGTATCATCCTCGATGGCAAATAAAAATCACTCTTCGAGCAGCTCTTGTATCTTCTTGTTGAACAGCTCTTGTTTCTACCTCCATCTTCTAAAGTGAAATTGCCCTTTATCAATTCTCAAAATATAAAATTGCCTAAGCTTCAGCACAGCTTGCTGTTAATATTTAAGAAACCATTTACAAAGTATTTCTTCCAAATATTTGATTTCTTCTGTATCTGTCTCTTACTTGCTAGACTCTTCACCCCAAGATCTAGAAAGTGGCTACAGAAAATTATTCATAAGTCTTTGTTAAAAAGAAAACACTCTAACATACTCCCTATAAGGCATTTTTTTAGGCAAAAAAAAAATTGCAATGATTGTATTATTCTGTTAAAGAATTGCAGAGAAATCTCCGAGTTAAAACATTAATTAAGGAAATGACAAAAGGGCTCTGAGGGCACTGGAAGGAGCATGAGAAACTCAAAATCTTTGAGGGAATTTCAGCAGGAAATGCTCTGGTGTGACACAGACTACTCAATGGTCAAGGTTATGGCCTGAGTTCTAGAGAAAAACAAATTCATGGAATCCCTTCCTGCTTTTTTTCCCATGTGTGTTCATTGTCCTACAGATTTGTGATTCCTAGAAAGTTATTTCTAAGGATTTTGATATGAGCCTCTTTGTGTTTTAGTAATTCTCAGATTCCCAGGGCACATTCTGGAGTATTTTTAATCACTGTAGCTGTGAGGATACTCTTGCAGATAGGACTGAAGCATAATTTGTAGGACTACACAGGCAGAAAACTCCAAGCAAGCTTACTCAGTCCCAGCTTTCAGATAATCTTGTTCTTTGTTAGTCTGACTCCTATTTGTGCTGTTTGGAGGCGACAAACGCTTCGACTGCTGGAAGTTAAAGAGCACATGCTTGAATATTTACTCAGAATTTCTGTATCAACTCTACTTTTGCAGTTTAATCTTCCATTAATAAAAGTATAAAGCATTTTTGTATGCAGAGAGACTGCCTCAGATTTAATGTATCTGGATTTCTGGGAATCATAGAATCATAGAATGGTGTGGATTAGAAGACACCTTGAAGATCATCCAGTTCCAGCCCCCAGTCATGGGGACTTGGAACATAAGCCATACAAATTTAATTTATCTCCTAATGGATTAATAAAAAAAAAGGAAAGATGGATATAACTGGAAAAAAAATCCAATCAAGCCAGATATACAGAGGCTCTTTAGAATGAGCCTGGTACATGGAGCAGAAATAACAGCTGAAATCTTACCTAAAATCATAGTATTAAATTCTGAAGCAATAGGAAATTGCAGGTAGGAAGTTTGCTGGAGAGAGCAAAGTTGTGTTATTAATGATAAAACCACACGAGGTAAGAGATAACAGCAGTCCCAGCTCGCACAGCTGCCCAGGGAGACAGAGCTGGGCAGGTGCTTTCACTGCCAGGAATGTGTTTGCTTACCTGTGCTGTAGCCCGGGAAATGCGGAGCTGCCGTGGGATGTAACTGGTCACAGCACTGTTTTAAACTCTCAGTGTTGTCCTGACATCTGCCAGGCTTTGCCTGGGCTTGCCTTGGCCAGGTATTTTTTTATCCTGTTTAGATGTAACCACAATTACCCACCTCCTGCTAGATGATTTTGTAGTGGCAAAAGGACTACGACCTACCTCATTTCGCCTGTTGCTTAGCTTTGTAAAGTTGTGTTGTATAACACTAAGCATTATGAATCTTTTTTAAGCTAATGCAAAATAATGACAAGCAGTTATTCTGTGGAGAATGAGCTATTTATTGGCAGAAGCCTCAAAAGTGCAGCTACGCGAGGACACCAGAGCTAAAACCAAACTAACTCATGGTCAGATCCTGGTCAGCAAAGGAATGCAGCCTTGGGAGCTGTATAAAACCAGTTATAGGGGTTGTAAAGACTGCAGAAAGCATTCACAGGTGTGAAACACAAATATGTACTAAATTCAGTTGTAGTGCAATGAACATGGGGCAAGGTGTACAGGATGTGAGCCAGTGTACAGAGACTTGCTTGGGGAAAGCAGGAGGGAAATTTGAGAAGGAACAGAAAGGCCAATCTTGAGGTGACTTTGAAAAAAAAAATAGTGACCTAGGCATACTTTACACAACCGTAAATGATATTATTTAGTGATATATTTTTTCTTTTTCATGTACTTTATCATGAAATCAGTAATTGCAAGAGCCTGCTAGCCTTTAAGATATGAAAAATATTAATGTTGAATACCCCTTTAAAACTAAGACATGAACTGAGCACTATGGAGGAGTTGGCTTGAGATAAATTTAGTTTTGGAGCTTAGAGTGTTAAAAATTGACTTGCAAAACAGACTCTGAGCTGAGGTAAAAGTGTTCCATGTGAGGTCAGATTATCACTCATGTAAACTTTTGCATCACATGAGAGGAGGGGGCTGTGTGAAAGCAGGCAAAGCAGGAGCCTTTGGACTTGGAGTGTCCTTCCTGGGCTCTGTCTGGATGCCCTCTGCTCTGGCAGTTGATCATATAATCTAACCCCTTCTCTCTTCCAGCTTTCCCAGTCTGTAATCCCTTTCCATATCTGTTTTTCGGCCCCTTGCCTCCCTTACTTTCTTTCTCACTTGCTTTTAGCATCAATGTCCCCGTTTTTCCCCCACTTCTCTTTGTTTGGCTTATTCCTAGCTTGCTAACCTATTTCTTTCTTCCAAAGAAACGAGAATAACTCCTTGGTCAGTCTGCTTTGTGTTTCTACTCTTTCCCCCGTATTTTATCTGTTTTGGCTGCTCAGGCTCCATGCTCTTTGCTGTAATGGGCTAATCTCTTACAGTGTTTACAATACTGAGTCCTCACTCTGGGCCAGCCCTGAAATATGAGTTTTATGATTACACTAGGTTACTGTGGTTATTTTTAAAATAATTAGAGAGCAATTGCTTAAGGGTATATGTAAATACTGAGTGCTTAAGTGTCAGTTTTGACTTTGAAGAAATAATTTGAATAAATGAATATTCTTTAGAATTTGAGTTGACATAGTGAATTGATCACTAATAGTCTGTGCCTTAATAATGAATGCTGTGGTTTTGAGAAAGGGATTTTAGATGCCTAATTTGGAAGTAGGAACTTTGATTATCAGAAGTCAGATGTGCTTTGGAAAACAGCTTTTGAGGGTCTTAATGGACCCCAAATTGAATGCTATCAAAATTATACCTCTCTGCAAAGTCCTGGCCCACAAAATTGAATCACCTTCAGCTCCTGTTAACTTAAATATAACAATCACAGTAGGGTGTGATTTATTTGCCCATTTCCCCCAATTCCCTCTTTAGGAATTCAAAGTTTCTTTCTTGCTCCACTGATTTAATCTATACCTATTCCACTGGTATTGAGTTATGGTTTCTTTCCTTGCTGACCTGTACATATTTCAAACAAGTTGAAGGAATTTGCTCTGTGTACCTTGTCTGTTTAGGTGCTCACTGCATGGATGCCAGCAATTACTGGTGACCAGGGTGGTCCCTTCAAGATTCTAGGCTGCCTTGGCCCACAGCAAACCATTTGGGAGGGAGGAGACAGTGATGCTCCCTGCTCAGGGCAAGGCCAGGCACGGCAGCACCGGGCTGAAAGATTCCTGCGAGAATGCTCATTTTATGGCAGAGCTCTGGCGCTCCTGCTGGAGCTCTGCTGTTTATTTCTGCTTCCTGTGAGAGCAAGTCCTAATGGGTCCTGTCTCTAACAGGAGGATCTGCAGTGTAAATGGATCACAGTTGTGTTTTGGTGTTGCAGGAAACTGGAGAGCTGAGAAACAGGATTGACTCAACTGGTGTGTGATCTGAGGAGATCAGGGCAATAGGTGATAGAGGCCACACGGGGTTATTTGACACCTCTTGGAATGGGCTCTGGCCCGTGTACCTGCATTAGCCACGTACAAGTACCCCAAAACATCAAAGCATAGTTATTTGTATCAATATTAATGAATCTTTGCCAGTTTCAGTTTAAAGTTATGCTTTATTCACCCTTTTCTATGTAATTTATTCCACGGGGGAACCTAGTCACGATCACAAAAAGCAGCTCCTGTGCGCCTTTCTGCTTTCCCAGTGAGAGATGAAGTGATTAATGATAGCAAAGACATGAATCCCAAGTGCATGAGTTAAACTAATGGGAGCTCAGCTGTTGCACCACCAGTAAATGGGAAGGGAAACTTTTCATCTTCCAGACGCTGAAGAGTCCTGCTTCATCATCCCCTTTTCTCTGCTTGTTTTCATTGCAAAATTCTCATTATCAGAAGTAGGAACTGACATCTGCTGAAGAGAGTTCTTATGGATGACTGTTTTCCTGTTAACAGAGGCAAAAATCTGATGGGGAAAAAAAAGGAAGGAGACTGTATTAAGACACTGTTTTTCCTGGACTTGCGGGGGGAAACTAACAATGCCAATTATAAGGTTTCTTTATCCTTTGTTGGAAGATAAATATATGTAAAAAGCCTCGTACTTCCAACCCTGTCCAAGGGGAAGTCAGATCTGCTTATATTCCATGAATCATCTCATTTTTCTCTGAGTATTCTTCTTCAGACCTGAAGAGAGAATGGAAGGGTAAGTGGGATAAGCAGTTGGAAGGATAGGCAGATTTAGCAGAAGGGAAAACTAAAGGCGTGGAGAGGTGTGAGGAGAGGAGACAGCAGAAATGAGTGGAGCGAAGGTGTGTGCTGCAGTGGGGTACGGTCAGATGGCACAGACGGCTGAGGGGGAATTACATGAGAAATGCCAATGATTGCAAGGGCCGCCTTTCAGGGAAGGGAATGTCTCAAAGCCAACAGCACCTGGATAGCCATAACAATAATGCTATATAATATTGAGATGACCTCGGTAGTGGGATCAGAACTACCAGCTTTGGGTACAGACAGTGCCCTGAGCTTAGCTGGATTTCACAGGTGATTAACGGGGAATTAGGTGAGAGACAGTGAAGTTCACAGATAATTGGAGGGAGCCTTTGGGGGAGTGAAATCTTACGATACCAACAGAACTTGGGTAACCTTGTCAACGCGTGGTAGAAAGATTAGGTGACCTAGATAATGGGATCAGGAACAACAAACGTGGGCATAGGCACAGGAAAATTGGAACCAACGGGAAAAGCACGCAGGAGTGGGTTTTTCCTCCGGGGGAAAAAGAAAGGCAGATGCGAATGAATGGGGGAAGAATGGGCACGGAAGGAGAGCGGCAGGGCGATAAAAAGGGCCGGCTAAGTGCAAGCAGGCTGCGGGTCAGCCCTGCCTGTTGTCACCACGGCTTGCCCAGTCTTTAAGCTCTGTTCCTGACTGTTTTCTGTGCGGACGGGCTGTCTCTGTGGGCGTGTAGGCACCCAGCTGACCCCGTGGTGTGGGTCCGTGCCCCTGACACCGGCCCGACCCACAGAGGGGCCCGCAGGAGCCCCCTGTGCCTGACGGGGCTGGGAGCAGCCCTGGGTGGGAGCACAGCGAGCCGGGGAGGGCACCTCCCCTGCATCCGCACGCCCTCCAGCTTCACCTTCGCTTTGCACTAGGGAAAATGTCACACGCTGCGCAGAGAGGGTAGGATTTAATGTGAATAACCATCCCCCGGTAAATTTCCTGTCTCCTTGGACAGTGTGCTGTATGCATCAGTAGTGATTGCCATGGCATGTTACAGAAATAGCTCCCCTCCCTCCCCTCCAGGAACTTAAATTCTTGCAGCTGGGTGCACAGTTGTGACAAACTAGCCTCAGCTCAGCTCCTCAGGGTACACAGCCACAGGCAGACTCATCTCTCGCTGTTGCTGTCTGTACCACTAGTCGGAAGGAGCTTGAAAGATCTCCTGCTGGAGCCAGATTGCCTCTGGACCTCCTCTCTCAGCACTGTGGTACGGGCACGAGTCTGTGCTGTCCCCAGATATTCTCTGACAGAACCACCTGGGTGTGCTGCAGGTGATGGGAGCTCGTGAATGAATTAGGAGTTGCCACGAGTAAGCTGGGGAGGCAGGTGAGTGTGTTACGGTGAGAAATTCTCTGGCAGAGAGAGGAGCTCTCCTCCACAGAGGCAGATACTGGGGTTGGAAAAATGCAGGAGTTTAGGAGAGGATGCCACGAAAAACCCAGCAGAAACAGGATATGTAGATTCGGAAGGCAGGTGAATCAGAGCAGTGAAAGTCTTGGCAATGTCAAAGATTTTCTCTCATAAGTCTATGTGCCTGAAGCAACAAAAATTTCAACTCATCTTCTGCACGGTTAGGATCTTCTTCCAAGCTTTTTTCTTAAAAAGTCTGAAACTTTTTCAAAATGCACATGCAAAGTACACTAAACCTCAGAGCTAAGAGTACTGCATTAATTGCATTTCCTTTCCTTATTTCCTTTTATTCACAATATGTGACACGATGTGTTTGTTACTCAAATATCACGAAGAACTGGAGGGGGTTGCTAAAAGTGCCCCGGCATCTTCACTGGAGGAGTGAGAGTGTCTTTGGCTTCTTGAGTAGTGTGGGGGTTCAACAGATCCAAGACCTATTCTTGACTTATTTTGAGACTTAAAACAAAACCTATGGATTTGTTGCTGGCTAAAGCCCTTTGTCTGTGAACTAGAAGATGATGTGAAACAAGGTTAATATTTGCTAGTTGCATTTGGGGTTTTGGGTGAATATGAACCATAAAGGTATTATTACCATATGTCTAATAAGATGTGCTTTTTTGTAGTAGTGTTAGTTCACTACGAAGGTAATACATTTCTGTAAGTCATTAACAGAGATGCTTGAAGGTTTTATAATGTCTTTATGTTTATTTCTGTTACTAGTACTTCTCAGAAGAGTGGCTTGTTACCTTCACTAGGATTGCTCCACCCTTCCCAAAAGGTATGGAACAACCACTTTAGCTCATTCAGTGGTACTGTGAAACTTGTTTCATGTGCAAAAGACGTGGGGACATGCAGCCCTCCTAATCATGATGTCGGTAACATCAGAAGAGGTCCTTTTTGGCACTATAAATAAAAATGACAGTCCACTTAGATTCTTTGCATGGCTTGTCAGTTCTGATTCTCATCCATGTTTCTAAGTATTCTCAAACATGTCAGGATCACAACATGCTTTGAATAACTAAAAGTATCATTTAAAATCTATCAGAATCTGATGGAGATCAGTGCTCCAGTGTTGCTGCGTCTTGTGCCTTAAAGATCAGCTGTGCAGAAGAACCGCTACCTGTGGACCTGCTTTCTTTCCTCACTGATTTATACACATGGTGTTGATACAAAAATATTTAAAAACCTATCAGTAGAGAGTGTCCACCCATGTTTTACTGACTTCATAAATATTAGTGTGGCTGCAAAACAGCTGAAAACAAGGACATTTTCTTCCCTGTCTGGGAATTTTCACCACATTGTTACCATTAGTAATAATAAGATATTTTGGTTTTGGTGTTAAAGGCACATAAAGACTGTCATTGTTATCTAGGCTCATCCATGAGGCAACATAAGTCATGGACTTCACCTTCAACCAGTCTGGGGGATAGACTGGAACATATTTTTCAGAAAGAAACCCAGACTTGATTTATGGATTCTGAATAACGGAGTTGCCAGTGCACACCTTGCTAAGGTGTTTCAGCAGCTGTTGTTTCCTCAGGGGTAAAGTGTGACCTTCTGGTCATTAATTTTGCTGATGCTTCACATCTGAGCATGCTGATTGTTGCAGTGATGCTGAATATTGTCTGCTAGATTAAATAAACCTTCACCAGGAAAACTCAGTGTTTTGCAACTATCAATCTATAAAAGCTTTTATCAGCTCTTACAAAGCTTTCCTGCTCTTTTTCATTCACTCTTAGTAAAGTCAGAAATGAGAATAAATTAGGCGTGTTTCACTTGAATCAGTGTTTTTATCTGACTTTGTAAAACCATTCAAAAATTGTCTTTAGACAGATATTTGTGCTTTAAGTAAAGAAGGGCCTTCTAGTGGTCTGAAAAGGTGCTGATTTTGATTAAGCTTTTCTTTTTTGTCCTCATTGCAAAATCCTATCTTGAGGTAAAATATAAAGGGAGAATAGAATTTTTAAAAATGTTTGTATTTAAAAATCTGCTTTCTTCTTGAGCTTTATTTCTTCTTTAACTTCTAGAGACAGAGCATATTAAGGTTTACTGTAACTTTAATACTGAAATTTAAAGTTAGAAGTTTGTCCCACTAAAATTAACATTATGACATACATGAAGCATTCATAATGGCAAAAATGGCCTCTCTACAGTCTGTGATGATGAGCTGCCTGATGACTTCAAGGAGAAACTAAAAACTGTGCTCTAAAATATAATTATATTAATAGGATTTGGAAAGATTTGCTTTCAATCCTAAATGTAAAAAAAAAGAAAAAAGGTAAAAGTATGTAAAAATCATATTTTTCTGTATTTAGACACAATTATGAACAGACTTTTGTAATTCTCTTGCCCTGTAATTGCCACTTTAATGTTTCCTTTGCCCTCCTGGGGGATTTGCTACCTTTGTACCCTGACATAGACATGAACATTTATTGCTATCTATTTTTATTTCAAAAGTACAATAGTAGCTTGCAAAGGAAATTGATCTTTCATAATATTCTGTCTCAATTTGATTCAGAGAAATTGATGATGAGGCCTTTTAAATGTGGCAGAGCAGCACTGGGTGGCTGCGAAGTATCCTCCAGCTAAAAAGAAAATCATTACAATGTGAATCAAAAATGATTGTTAAAAACTCAACATTGCCCAGTAGATTGTCACTTTTAAATGCACCCGCGTGCTTGTGATTGGCAAGTAAGATCTTATACACGTCCTGAATTAAGTTCTAAAACTGATGTTATACTTGATATTGGAAATGGCTGTTCAAAACTAAAGCCTGGTAAGCATGAGTTGCTTTTCTTGTTCAAGACTATGCTCCAGTATTCAAATTTTAAGTATTTCAAATTATATTTAGGTTGTAAGCGTACTTATTTTAGACTAAGTTGATTCTTCATGTGTGCATGAAACTTGTGTGTGGCAAAAAAGTCTTACAGCATTACTAAGCTCTTAAAAAAGAGGACTGCTCCGAGGGCTACAGGGGCTACTGAAATCCTTTTTCTTTTTCTGTGTTAATGCAGGAAGGCATTAATGTTCCAAGATGTCTCTGTAGCTTGTTTAATTACCTCCATTTAATAACTTTTACAAACCAAATGTGTGCTTTCTTCTGTTGTCTCAGAGAAAAAGCTCTGCATGGAGTAGCAGGTGGTAACTAAGTTTCAGAAAGGAGATAATTCCAGGCAATCAATATTTTTGATACATACTTTTTCTGATTATAAAAAGAAGATATGTGTCCATAATAATTTAAATTTTCATTTTCTTCTAAAAAGTGTGTTAATTTATCTCTTTGAGTAAACAAAAGGACAAAAGGAGGACAAAAAACAAAAAAGAAACAGAAAAGAACTGCTTTATATGTTGCATGTTTAGTCATAGACATTCAAAAGTACTGCACAAGTTTTCATCAAGTATTCATTACCATCCTTGTTCAGAAGGGTCACAGAGGTATTTTCCAGCAATCATGTCCCCAGCAGTAAAATCTGGACTGCTGAACTGCATGTTTATGCTGTTGCTATCTTGCTGTAAAGGGAGTTCAGTGGATAGTCTGGGCTTGAGTGCCCCTCTGGTCCCTCCCAATTGTTGTCTATAGGATCTTAATGTACTCAAGATACTCCCCCCGTTTGTGAGCTTCTGTTTCAGTTCAGAGAGGCTCTTGCTATGTGCAGACTACCGTTGTGCTTTTCAAGCTGCTTTTTGAGCAGCTAATACAGAGATAAAGAAACTTTTTAAAAAATTGTAGAAATATTTTTCATTTAATAGGTTTTTTACAAAAATTGTTTTCAGCTATTCGATTTATTTTCCTCAGAAGTTTATATGATAGAGTATCATAACTCCACAATAAATATCTGTTTGGTCCATGTGTTTACTTGTAACTTCTGCCAAATCTCCCTTCCACTTTTCCTGTCTCCAGCAGGATCTCAGCTGCTTGTGGCTTAGCCCTCCCTCCGTGTCTCCTCCGCCCTGGATTTCTGCTCACGCTGTCAGAGACTACCCCAGAGAGCCATTTAGAAACTGCAGTGCCTGGAGATTAAGGCAGCTCCCTGCCCAGTGTATTCCCTCCAGAAAATACCACTTAGGCCCTCATTTCCAGGAATCACGCAGGTTTCTCATTGATTTGTAGGTGAAGTTCACGGCAGGAGCTGGTTCTCATTCCTCATGTGGCTTGTGAGCACATGGTGCTGGAAGGAGGAGTGGCCCAGAGCGTGGTTCTTCACCCCGAACGTGCTGCCTGCACAGCCCACTCTCTTCTGCGGAATGCCTTCTGAATGAGTGAAGGAGTGGGCTGACATTCTTTGGTTTCCAATTTGGGATACACTCAAGAGTAAAAATTCGTCAGTGTTTGTCCTGTGCTTTGGTTCTTTAATGACTGATTTCTGCAATGTCAGTATGTTCAGCAGCCCGTGGTGGGTAAGCGGTTACGCACTGAGATCGACAGCGACCCAGAGCTGTGCGAAGCTGTGGTGATGCTGCCAGAGTTACGTGCTGCCTTCTTACTTCAGATCTCTCCAGATCTCAGAAATGGCTGGGGTATCAAGCACGAAAAGTGTATAAGCAGGGAAGTCCAGGCTGTGATGGAAAGGAATCAGACAATGTTTTTCTTTTTGAGGCCATAAAACAGAATAGGAATCATAACATCTCTCATGTCAGAAGGGCCTGTGTTCCCAAAGATACCATTTTCATATATCTTTTCAAATTATGAGGCTTTGACTAGATGAAATCGGTCAATAGCATCTGATTGCACCTTAGAGGAGTCACTTATGAGCCTGCTTCATTTATTCATGCCACTTTCTCTGTTTTAGCTGACCGTAGTGTTTTTAACTTCCTGACCTGAACTGGCACTTGGCTTTGCAGAGTGCTGCTAACTCTCAAACCAGTCCTACACTTACTTAATTTAATTTCTGACTTTTAATACCGTAATTATCCCGAGGATATCAGTGACTAATTTGCAGAGACAAATAGCCTTTCTTTTGAATGCAATCATTCAAGTCTCTCAGCATACTGGGATGTTCAGGATGCAATACAAGGAGAGTAATACATTCTGCCAGCAGTGGCCTCTGACAGAAAATTGGAGGACATATTTAATAAAAATCAATCTTTTTCTGAAGTTACTTGCTAATGCAGTCAACAAAGCTAATGCGGTGTTAGAAATTATTTGGAAGTAATGAAGAAGAAAACAGAAAAGAGTTGTCATGTTATTGTATACATCTGTGAATGTCTGCTTAATTCACCAGCTCAAAATGTTGAAAAAACTGACACGTAGCATAGAGCTGTAAAGCGCAGAGAGAACAATAAAGCAGAAGAACATGTGGAATTGCTCCACTGCTAAAAGAGATTTAAAAATTGCAGGATTTCTAGCTTGGAGGGAAAAAGAATTACCAGAGGGCAAATAATGCAATGTTATGAGCTGCCTGGAGAAAGTGAATAGAGAATAATTATTTACTATTTCTCACCATATAAGATCTAAGCAAGATGAAAAAAACGCAGGAGACTGATGAAAACTGGCAAAATACAGCAGTGAAAGATCCTTAAGTTCCTTAAGCATCTGCTTCTGCTCTGGTCCTCGTCAGGATTCAGGCTCCAGGATAGGTGCTGTAATATTCTGCCCCCACTGTGAGGCAGAGAAGTGATACAATACTCAATTTATACCAGCCCTCAGGAACTGAACACCCACGATCGTGGGGGAATTTGAGACAGTGCAATCCTTTTAATCTAGTTCTTCCTAAATTCTTCTTTAGAGCCTTAGTTTATTATTTTTCTTTGTCTTTTGAAGAAGCAACACCGCTCCAAAAATCCTTCATGTGAAAAAATAAGTCTTTGTTTAGAAAAAAAAGGATTAGGTCAGAGTGACCACAGAGCTGAACCTTTCAGCCAGGTCATTTTAAGCCATCAGCTGAGGTGGTTCAAGCCCTGTGCCTTTTGCAAGAGGCAGAATCAATTCTGATTCCCACTGTTTATGGCTTGGCACACACATCTGTGAACAGGCTCCTTGTGTTACTCTGGTCTCGTCTCTGGCAGCACCTTGTTTGCTCAGGGTGCTGGTCTGCTCTGACTGTTATTGTCTGAGTATTATGAAAAGTGGGGCTTTAATAATTAACTACCTTTATTTACAGAGGTACCCGTGTGGTGTAAAATCTACTGCAGAAATGAGCTGTGATCTGTAATACTGTGACTTCATGACTTGTACCACTGAGTGCCTGAAATTGGGCTACAGCTCTAAAAACGGTTTTTAAACACGAGGGGAAAGACAGCTCGGGGAAATTTTAGAATAGATGAAAACCGTGTTTGTTGGCAGCTATTGAAACCAAGACATGTATTTATACTTGTATTTATATGTCCTGTTTGTGTCCTGGGGGAATGAATTCCGTTTGCAGCCTCGGTTTTTGTCTCTGGGTTATGAGGCTGCTTTGCTGGGAGTGCTCTCTCTAGTTACACCTACTCAGAGCATTGCAAAGTTGCCTGGCACATTTTGAAGTAGCTTTTTATTTGTTTTATTTTCATGTGACAGTGTCTATTATCTGAGAGGGTATGAGAAAAGCTAGAAATTGTTGTTTACTGGTATCAGCTCAGTCTCACCTAAATTCATCGTGGGGGACCTCTGTGTTTGTGCAGAATCTCTGCCCCGGGACTCCAGAGTCAGAGTCTCTAAGGGTAAAGAAGAGACTGGCTTCCCCCAGTGAAAATGTGTGTAAATCCCCATAGCTCCAAAAGTCAGGAAATCATCGAGAGAGGCAAATTTTGCTGACAGAGCCTAAGGCAAATCATATTTTAAGCACGATCAACACAAGGCATTTCTATTTGATGCTTGATTGTCCATTGGGATCTCTCTTCTTTGTACAAGAATGTGAGACAGAATGATTATACAGTGATACTAACAACATTCAGAAAGCCTGAAAGATCGTTTTTCCGAGCTTTCTTTTTTTGTCAAGTAGAGATGTGGAGGAGGATGATAATCTGCATGGTTAAGAAGAAACCAATTTTGATCTTAGGGTAAACATTTGGTGCCAAATATAAATCAAAAACCTAAATTTGGAAATGCAGCTATTCCTGAGTGAATATAATAGGACAAATAAGAAGAGGAGCATGAGAGAGAATTATGTACATTTATGATAACAATCTGTTTTGATAATACTGATAATTGACTATCATATATAGATATATGTACTGATAATCATTGATAATCATTGATATAGTGATGTATATATCTACACACACCCATAGTTACTGTAGAGGTTATTATCAAAATATTAGTTAGATGTGTTTGAGCTTTGCCTCTGACTGGACTCAGATTCTGAGTTACCTGGAAGTATAAGCCTTTGTGGACTGGGCTAAGTGTAGTCCTGTTAAGTAAGAAAAAATATGCAAATGACACAGTTTTTTAAATACCAGGGAGAGGATATGACTGGAAGTGGGTGTAGGTCTGTGACGTTCTGTTACTGGTGCTTCCCAACCCGTGGGCAACCTGCTGCTTATAAGATCACATGACATTGTGTCTGCACAGCCCACAGTTCAAGACCGAGCACCCTAAAGCTCTTTATTTTCAGACTGTGGAAAAAGAAATGTTAGGAACTGTTGTAGTAGATCTTCTTGCAGACAAGGTGTAATTTACAAATGGATTCCCTGACCCAGCAAAGGACTGAAGCACATGTTCTAAATGTGTAATTTTCCTCCTGAAATTCAAATTTAGTAAAGACATTGGACACATTATTTAGAATTAAAATCACAATGATTTTGTTCCTTCCTCTGTTTCTTGTATTGTTGCTTCATTTGCACTGCAGAGGTAGTCTCCTGATCAAAATTTGACATTAAATCTTCCTTCCTCTCCTTTCCTACTTTTTTCTGCCTTGAATCACTTTCTTGAGTAAAAACTCTCTAGTAGGGAAATGGAAACAAAGTAGTAGCAAACATTTCAAGGTTACTTTGGCATCCTAAATCACTGAATAGCTGAAGTTGGCACTAGAGTTTTGTTTGAACTCTGGCAGTTTATTTCAAGGCATTATTATTTTCTCAAGAAGAAAGAAGAGAAAGAAGGAGGGAAAGGGAAAGAAAGGAAGATCTCTGGGCTACAACAACACTCTCTACTTAATTCTGTATTTCACTTGCTCTCTCTGACCCTGGTAGAGAAATCTTCCTCTGAAGTTTCTAGTCATGCTGTCTTCATCTTCACATTAAAGCCATCCTTTATCACCATAACAATAACAGCATCCATGACAAACCTTAATATACTGTTGCATTTTATTTTTACCCCAGGAATTCAGACCCTGAATGTCATACAGCTGAAAAGGTTGTCTCTGCTAATTATAGACTGGGGAGGGGGGGACTGAAGAGAATGGCCTGAAGTCCACATGGTGAGGACTTTGCCGTGTGTTTTTGTAAGTGTAGCCTCATTTGAGAAAGCGTTGATAAAACAGGTTGCTGGACAGTTATAGAGGAGACTAAGGAAAGGCAATATGATATCTGAATAGGGGAAGCTGTTCATACACAGCCCACATAAACGGCTTGCAGCAAGCTTTTGTAAACTCCTCTTTAAGTGGAACCTGCTGGGACAACCTTTTCCCAAACATCATTGTACATGGATGCAGGATTGAGTCTCAGTCACGTAAGGGGAACAACTGACAAAAGGAATTCGTACTTCTGAAAGTTTGAAATTTCTGTTATGGCATGACAAATGTAAATGTGTTGATGAGGAGGGAAAAATCACTATACTTGACAATTGATTTTAGTTGCTGGAAATAACTGACTTTTGAAGCATTAAAAACTGTTTATTAAATACACCAAAAAGATTTAACCAATTTCCCTTCATCCTTTTGTGGAAATAAACACAGAATCTGTTGCAGTTCAGGTAAACTCAATGACGTTTGTACCATATAGAGTCTTCTATTTAAGATCATTTTCTATGTACTTTGTGTCCACTGCTTCAGTGAAAAGAATAGATGCTGAAAAGCAACATGCACTGATGTATAGATTTCATATTTGTATAAAAGATGAGCGATCTGCTTCCTTACACTGAAGAGGCAATTTTACCCTCATCTTTACCACAGTGCAAGTGTTTGACCCTGTACTTCTCAATAGCATTATTAATCATATCATAATAAAACCTTCACTCAGGCAAGTCCACCACAATTTTGGGGAAAGTTATCTTGGCAGATTAATTTTTGCCCATCTGTGTTTCTGTGTGGGGGCTGTAAACGTTGTCATTGTCTTAAGGCTTTGCAAAAAAAAACCCCAAAAAACAAAAAAACCCAACTGCTCCTTCATTTTGTTTCATTTAAGATTGCTTTATGGCCCGTTAAAACAGATTGCTGGTTGCTCCTGAGGAATGCTGCTGCAGTCTGCAGTTACGTGGCTCAGCTGTAGCTTGTTTTAGGTGCTGTATTTTGTGATAACTGCCTTGTTCCGTACATTAACCCAGGCTAGGATTTAAAGCACAGTTCCTATTAGCCAGTCTCTATAACTGATTATCTAAGGGGTTTGGTCGCAACGGAACTACACAGTGAGATTTCAAATTTTAGGATTGCGCTCCAAGAGCTCTCTCTGCTTTTGTTTGTGTGGGCTGACTTGTTGCTGTGACTCTGCTTGTCTGTTTAGGTTTTGCTAGTTTGCTTTGGTTTTTTTGTGTTTGTTTTGTGTTTTCTTTCCCCTGCTGTTTTCAAGTTAGTTAAGTGAGGTTTTTATGCATGAGTAACAAACTAAAGGGAAAAAAATAGAGCATCTGAACCTGGATCATGGTCAAAGCTTTTCTCGTGGGAGCTTTTTCACTGGTCTGCACTCCTTGCTCTGTTGTTTTTCTTTTGGGGGAATTTCATTGTGTATCATATTAGTTCACCTAAGAGTGGGCTTTTCAGACATTGTAATCCGGTCTGAAAAAATTTCTTAGATAATCACGCAATCTTGTGCACAGGTGACTCAAATTCAAGAATTTCCAGCAATCTGTTTGTACTAATAGTGTAAATCCACCTGAGATCATGGTAAGCAAGTTAGTATTAGTGCAAACTGTTGTGTGTCTGAGTGCTTTGTAAAACAGACATACAGATTGTCCTTTTAGAGGGGACGTGTGGGTGACGTGATTAAGTTGGACACGACTGAATTTACTTTTACGGTGCCTTAGATATATGAATAATACTGATGTTAAGAATTAGAAGATACTATATAGGTATAAAGTCACCAGAAAGTACTGGATGTTGGAGTAAAATTGCTTTCATTGTGAAATGACCAGTGAAACTTGTCCGAAAGGAAATGATGAAGGTGGTTCTTAGCTGAAAGGCTTTGTATCATCTCACCACTGGCTGCATCCCTNNNNGTTAAAAACAAGTTTGATAGCAAAGAGAAGGAAGAGGCTTCTGTTCCATTATTGATAGTCAAGCAGAAAGTGAGTTACTGCTGCTTTAGAAACACCAAGAGGTGTGAAAGGTGCTTACAAATACTCCCTTGGCATGGAGAGAGAGTAAACTTCTATCCATATTTCTTCCCCTCCCTTCTCATACTCAGGATGACAGACTCATCATAAAGTGGTTGGGAAATTCTGTCATAATCAGAGAAACTCATCTCGGGGCTCGAACCTTTCATGAATATATATTTACTTTCGGGTGGAAATTTCTGTTTCTCCTCTACA
>VYZQ01002182.1:0-14168 GCA_013400655.1 Mystacornis crossleyi
CCCTGCACAGGACACCCCAACAAATCCCACCCCGGAGAGCACAGCACCAGCCCCCAAAACAGCCCCAAAGCATGTCCGGGGGGAGAAGAGGGGAAGCAGCTGTGCCTTGTGGATGCCCAGACACAAAGTTGTTCCATCCCCGTGGGATTCTGTGGAGGGACTGGGTGAGGAGAGGGCCTGAGCTGGAGGAACCTGGCAGGACATGAGAATCCACGAGCTGGCAGGTTAATTACTTTTTTAATCAAGTCTTTTTCAAAACATCTAATTTTATTACTTTATTCTTCCATTTCAATAGCAGAACGATTAAGATGGAATCTTAAAGGAATTCTTCACAACAGTAATAATGTCTCTTATCACAAGAGGCAGTCTCTGTCTGCTCCGTCCTGCAAATTCACAGCATTTGAATATTAAATATATTCAATATATCAAAAAATCCATTTCAGTCCAGAAAAATAATAAAGAAGAAGAAAAAAAATCCACATGCAACAGAAATTTTCCCCCTCTTTGCTGAAAAAAATTAAAATTAAATAGCTCCCAGTTCTTTTCCCCTCCAAACTGCCTCCTTCAGGAGAGAGGCAGGAGAGACCTGCTGCTGCTGCCAGGCCAGGCACTGCCTCAGCTGGAAAATTAACCTTTCCAGAGCTCTGATCCTGCAGAACCCACCCAGGATGGGCTGCTTGGTTTGGAGGAGGAGTGGGCTGGGCTGGTGACTCCCAACGAGGTGGCTTAGGAAAGCACTTCTATCAGATTCTGAGGCTGATGCAGGGAGGAGGATGCCAACCCTGATCCCCAGCAGTTTTGGGATGCAGGGAGGACAATCCCAGCCCTGGTCTCCAGCACAGCTTTGGGATGAGGGAAAAGGATGCCAGCCCTGGTCCCCAGCATTGCTTTGGGTCCCCAGCTGGGCTGATGTTGCCATGTCAGTGCTTGATTTGATCACAAGAAGAGATGGTGCCATCTAAATTTGGGGGCCATCAGCGTGGTCCTGAGTAATGCGGGCTATGTTTACATCCTTCTTGTTTCCAGGAGAGCAAACAGTGAAAGAAAAGGTCATGGTGCAAGTGGACAGGGGAGGGGAGTGACAGTGGCAGGAATGTGCTTGCAGTGTGATTTTGGGTTGTTTGTGACAGGTCAGACCTAAACTTACCTTTCAGAGCTCGGGCTGGAAAAGGAAAAACCCCAAAGCCTTGTTTTGAGAAAGTGCCCACGGAAATAAGATAAAATGTTGGAAATAAACACAGATGACCCTGAGCTACTGTCTCATTCCACAAGCATGCATGTAATTTCCTAACTTGCTTTGTTTTGCTTTCCTTTCTAAAGGAAAGAGGTAAAAACAAATTTTACTGTGTCAAACATCCTTTGGATGATCTCCCTTCCTGCCCTGATTCTGTCTGGATCTGCAGCAGGAGCTGCTGTGTAACAGTCCCTGGGACAAAGCCCACATCTCCATCACCTGGAGCCTGCAGTGAAAGGAGATGGTGAACAGCACCAGAGTGACCAGCAGTGCTTGTTTGCCCTATTGTCCTATTGTAATAATTAAAATTTCCTTAAAATATCTGTAAATAGATAATTTTCATTCCTTATAATCATTCCCTCACTTTTTCTCTCCATGTCTACCCCAGTGACTCGCACTGTCTCAAAGTTTCCTCTTTGGGAAGTACTTCAGAGGTGTCTGGGACCTCTCCTGTGCTTTTTCTTCAGCACCTCTGCTCCATGCAAATCCCAGGGAAGCTGGGCACTGCCCTGGCATGCATCCACCCCGCAGGCCAGCCCTGGTTTTGGTGGCCACCACTGGCAAGCTGCCTCCAGGAGCCAGGTCTGGCATCAGCATCCTCTCATGAGACCATGGACCAGCCCAGGGGAGCCCTCGCCCCCTGAGAACTGACTGCAGAAGTCTGATGGACAGTCCCAAGCTTTGGTGACACATGATGGGAAACAGCACCTGAGTGACCAGCAGTGATTTAGACACTTGTCCCTTGTGGTTTCACACCCCAGGTCACTCCTGGCCTGGGGGATGTCCCTGCACCAGCCCTGCCAGCACCCACCCAGGGCACTGCTCATTGCAGGTCTGGCAAATAAACATCAGGGCCTTTTCCAGCGTACAGGGGTATCCAAATTAACCTGGATTGAGGATCTGAGGCTCTGGAAGGGGGAAGGATAACACAGGTGTTGGACTGCAGGAGCAATCCTCAACAAAACCGAGTTTATTCCTGTGGTGTCCCATAGACAGGTTAAGCTCGAGGAATTTGCATGGCTTTTCTGTGCTTCAGTTTCCCCATGAGCAGAACGGCATTTTCAGTGATCCCTGAGGTACCACTTCCCTGGATTGCCTGCAAAAGCAGCTGGGGGGAGCCTGGGGGTGCACATCTGTTTGCCGTCAGCCTCCCAAACCCTTCCCCGCACACATCGTGAACTTTTGGGTCATGATGCTCTGCTGAGAACCACTCCCCTTCCTGCAGGTAATACAGCAAGCTGCCTACAGTAGCATTTTGCTCCTAAGGTGAGCCCTGGGTTTGGATCAGTTACCCAATGACAATTCTCTAATGGTTTCCCCTCTGCATTGATACTCCTCCAGATGAGTAATTTTAGATTGATGTCTGTCTCTAATAGACTTTCCTCAGTCTCCCCTCACATGAGCTGCCTGAGCTGCTGGTTAGAGATTAAAATCTACTCGAGCCTGCCCAGCAGCAGTTCATCAATGACAGTTGTTTCATTAGTTGATGCAAACCCACTTAAAATAAATTCTAATTAAACCAGAAACTGAAATAATACATTTTTGGAACACCCCCATGCTGGTGGCACGCTCTGCTCTGCTCGGCCCTTCCAGACCTGTTATTACTCAGTCCCTCACCTTGTCTCGGGTGATGTATCAGACAACAACAAATAAATAGTGTTTTCATTAAAGTCTTTGCCAGTCCACCAGCAGATTGAATTATTTGTCCCTCAAGGTGCACATGAATGAGAGGGAAAAGACAGAAAAGGGAAAAGACCAGTGTGCTTCTGTCTTGACCAAGCTGGAGCCAGGGTTCATCCTCTCTTTTCCTGGTTGGGATGCCTGGAAAAGGGATTTCAAGGAATGGGGGCCCTCTGGGAGCTGCCTGTAGTGGCAAGGGGCAGCCAGGAGGGTGTTTGGTGCTGACTCCTTCCCCAGGGAGGGTCTGACAGCTCCGAGGCCTTGTTGCCTGGAGCAAGGGAAGTCTTTGAAAATAGAAATTTTAGTGTCTGTTAAAAAGATGCAGGCTTGGGGCAGTACAGTAAGTAAAAAACCCAAGAAAAGTCAAACCTCCAGGAGGAAAACCAGGTTTTGTCACTCAGCTGGGCAGTGTCCCCAACCCCCAGGAGATGCTGCAGGGACTGGACTGGGGGCCACTTCCATGCAACACACCTGAGTATCTGCCATCATCAGGAATTCCCTGGGACAGGCTGCCCAGGGAAGGGGTGGAGTCACTGTCCCTGGAAGTGTTCAAAACCCGGGTAGACATGGCACTTACGTGGGTTAGTGGTGGTCTTGGCAGTGCTGGGTCCATGGTTGAACTTGATGGTGTTGGAGGTCTTTTCCAAGCTTAATGCTCCTGTAATTCTACATTTCCTCCTGTTGGCCGAGTCATTTGCACCACACAAGTGAAAGGCAGCACTGGAGCCTGCAATCCAGGCAAAGAACCGGGCACCTCTGCTGCCATGGTGAGATACCTCCAGACGGGGTCAGGATGTGCCTGCTGCCTATCCCGGATCCCAGCTGCCCTCCCAGGGACTCCCCAGCCCTATCCCAGTGCCCACCTCCCATTTGGGATGCACCAGATGCACCAGGGGCAGTTACAGCCAGTGGATTGGTGGCCACAGGGCGTCACACAGAGTTTAGCAGACGGGTCACAGGTAGAGAAATTGGTGCTGACAGAGTGGTGGCACTGGTGCCTGGTGGCAGGGATGACAGTGGGGGTTCCCACTCCTGTCTCCTTCCTCCCCCACAATCCCCCTGTCTCCCAGGCCAGCCCCAAGCTCCTCACTCCATCCTTGCTCTGTGCAGTGAGCACCAAGGAGCTGGAACAGCACATTGCCACCAGTACACATCTTTTTAGGCCTAATTCTCACAGCACACGATTTCAGAAATGCAAATGGACCTGCCTGCAGTTTCCAAGAAGGTGCCAGGGAAGGAGAGAGACAGAGAGGGATGCTCTGATTTTATCAAAATCAGTTTTCCTGCCCAGGGGAGGATGGAAAGCAGCTACTCAGTCTCAGGAAGACGATTCTATTTAAACCACAGGATCATGTTGTAGCTACTTCTTATTTACCAGACTGGAAAGTTACATTAAGAAGTTATCACTTATCTTGCAGGGGAACAGATTAAGAGTGAAGGACCATTCCTTGGTTTGCATAGAGCTGCACTTCCCAGGTTACTAAAAAGACAATTGATGTAGCAGTTCAGGAAGAAATATGATTTTCATTACGATACGCAGGCATCAGGGATTGTATTCTAATGGTCCCCTGTCACCAGTGAAGAGTAAAATGGCCTGTGACCACTGTAATGGAAAAAAGCTTTCTGTGGTATTTTGCATAGCACGGAGGGAGCTTTGTGTTTGGGGTTGGGCGTTTTTTTTTTTTTTGGCTTGTAACCTTCTGGTGGCAGCATTAAAGGGAGCAGCATCTGCTTTTTCTAAATAAAGAATTTGGGGCCCCACAGTGAGAAATTTTCTCCCCACTCATGGCAGAATATTTATATTTCAAGTGAACTTTTAGATTATCTCTGAGGTAAAACAGCAGGCTGCAATTTCAGCAGGGGGTCTCCTAGACTCTCCTCACGCCTCTTTGGGCAGCTGAAATAGGAAGATTGTATGGAGCTCCTGCATGGCACAACTCTTTCCTGGGGTCCATTCAAGCTTTTTTGGAGCCAGTGGTGTTGAGGCTGTAGGAAAGCACCCAAGAGCAAAAACTGTTGGTTGGGATTTAACCTGCAGAACCTGTCTGATGCACAGGGATTGCACCCAAGCTACCTGAGCACCATGACCAGTCCCAGATCCTCCACTGCCCCTTTCCCCCTCTTTTCCCACAGTGTTCAGTTACTTAATGGAGGGGGAAAGTGTGAGTGGACACTTCACCAAAAGCAGAGCTATGTTTCATCACAAAGGGGGATCTTCCATCCCAGTGTTCTTGCCTCACTGGCTGGGAACCAGACCCAGCCAGGCAAGAGGCAGGAACACACAGATGGCTCACCCACCCATGTGAACCAATAGCAAGAGGGGAATATCAGCTATTTCACACAAATTATTCAGGAATAATTCCCAGAAGGAGAAAAAAAACAGATCCAAACCACACTTTTGAATTATAGAAATTCTTAATAATTGATAAATTAAAGGATTTCACTCTGAGCTTCAATGCAATGAGGAAGACGTGGAAGATGTAGCAGTAAGTGATGTGCTGTGATTTTTCTCTCCTGTTTAATTACTTGACTGCTGTAAAAACCAAACCAAGTTTCAAAGGTAACTCAAATTTCCCCATAACTAAACAGCACAGAGCCCTTCCCATCCTGTGAACTTCCAGACAGCTGGGCTGAGCAGCTTTCCTTTAAACCCACCTAAGTTAAAGACAAACAATTTAGGTCCATTGATCTGTAGCTGCGGAGCCTCCTGTTTAAACTCGGGGAGATGGAAGGAGCATAAAGCGAGTGCATAGGATTTTCTTTGCATTGCTTAGATTAAAGGACATCAGGATGAGTGGTTTGTGTGATGATCAAAAGATTCAACACACTCTGCACCTGTCACAGGTACGAGCTCAATTCCTTATGGATAAAAACAGAGTGGAGCTGGCAGAGCATGAGAGACTTACAGGAAGGGATGTGCAGGGAGTATATTTAAAGTAGGCTGCATGAATATAGGATTAAGTGTTAGTATTGGATGATAAAATGTTAATTTTGCTTAATTAGGCTGTTTCTAGCATAGAGTTCCTGTTGATCAGAGCACTCCCTACCAGATAAAGAGGGTGATAGGGAATTTTCTTCATAGAAATATGAGAAAGTTTCTAAATGGGGATTTGGGAAAATATAAAAACAGTAAATAGCTGAATTGATTAAAGTTTGCAGCCAGGTCCCCTTGCCTGGCTGGGATGGAGAAAATGGGAAACTCATCTAAATTTGCTGTTTTACTCTTCCTCCAGAGGGTCTGACTTGCCCATGGGAATGTAGAGTCTCTCCACTTTCACTGGTCCTAAAATTGGACTGGATATCTGGAGACTGCTGGGACATGAACAGGGCTGATTGGGCCCTCCCCAGGTGCATTTCCATGGTCAGACACTGTTATTCCATGAGAGTTGAACTCAGTTGGAGAGACTGCATGTTCCTTTAGGCCCCTTTTTTACAGCTTTTACCAATTCAACCAGCTCATGGCCCAGCATCCACCTGCAGAGCCCAAGCAGCTCTTTGATGCTCTGGTTTTCCATCTGTTGTATCTCCAAGAAGCCTCCAGCTGAGGAGCGATCCATGCAAGGAAGAGAGGATCCTGAGCAAAGGATGCTGGTGCTGGAAGGGAAAATCAAGCTGGGTGATGCAGCACTGGATCCACCAGTCTTGCCACAGGGCTTTAGCTGCCATTTGCCAGGATTCGGCAGAGCTGGAGCCTGAAATCTTCAGAGATTCCTTCTTCAGGAAGAAAAACCATGAGAAGTCAACCTCTCTGAAAAGGACTCCTTTGTTAAGTGATCTCCTGATGCTAGATTTCCATTTCTCCATATACATGGCAAGTTAAATAAGTTAAGTATAACCACTAGGCAATTAAACAACGCCTGGATCAAGATGGAAACTGGCGGGATGCCAAGGAACAGGCAGCTGGGTGATGCTGATTTGGTGATACATCCCATTTTACACCAATCCCTTCTCATTACACGTGTCACATCAGTGTCACTGCGCTGCCATATCCCTGCTCCCCACGTGCACCAAAAGGCACAAGCAGAGAGAAGAAGAAGCTGGCAAGGTGCAGGTGCAGTGCTTTGCTCTCAGGCTGTGGCCACTGGTTTCCTTTTCTACCCAAGGACACTAAAATCGGCTCCGAAGATTTTTGTTTCTCTAGGAATTAACTCCTTAACTTTCAAATCCTTTATTGGACTAAAAACCCAGCTTAAAAACAGGAAGATTCGAGAAGGAAGTTGCAGAAAGGGGCTGCGTGGGACAACAGGCAGGAGACAGAAGTCTCAGGCTGACCTGGCATCTCATGGATGAGGTAGTGCAGATGTGCTCCTTGTGCTCTTACCTGCATGGACCATCCCATGTCATTGCCACACTGTGCTGAATCTCTTTACTTGGGGGAGCTGGGGGGATGTGCAGGCAGTGCCCACACTTGGATTTTCAAATTATCCATGTTGCCAAGTTATCCAGAAGAGTAAATGGCTCAGTGACAGCTTTTGGAAAACCCAGCAGCAGCCTTCGAGGAGACTGTGGATGTTAAGAAGTCCAACTCTTTGACCAGAGATCTGAAGTACCCCAGGAGACCAAAGAGTATGCCCTGAATGTCACTTGTGTCTCCAAGTGTCTGCCAAGCTGGATCTAAATCCTCCTCTGGCAGCCAGTCAGCTTTTGTACCCCTGCTTTGATCATTGCTGCTTCCACTGAGCCAGCCCTGTCCAGCCTGGCCTTGGCCAGGGGCAGCCACAGCTTCTCTGGGCACCCTGTGCCAGGGTCTCCCCACCCTCACAGGGAAGGATTCCTTCTGCATATCTAATTAAATTTCCCCTCTTTCAGTTTGAATTGTTCTGATTTCAGCAAGTGCTTCACTGAAGAAACAAATTCCAAGCAGGGACTCTTCTTCTGGTTGGTCGCTGATGCACGACTCCAACTTAGGGCATTCGACAATCTGTCTTGGAGCAACCTGGGACAGTGGAAGGTGTCCCTGCCCGTGGCAGGGGGTGGAATGAGATGAGCTTTAAGGTCCCTTCTCCTCCAGGCCATTCTGTGATTCTGTGACACAGAAACAGCCACTGCTCTGCCTAAGTGCGACATTGAGCTGGCAGGTGGGCAGGTACCATGGGTACCCCTCGCTCATCCCTGGGAAATAAAGTCATCCCTGTGCTGAGCTTGGAAAGGGTTACTCTTCATAGAGGAAAAAGAATATTTAAGACTGCAAAACTTCTTTTGACAGGATTGTCTTTTAATTACCCTGTGGAATGATAAAATCCCAGCACTGAAAATGTGTCTTTACAAATCTCTAGCTGGAGTAATTAGTCCCATGCCTGGCTCTCCTGAGAGATTATTGCTGCCTTCTTTTCAGATTACTTACCCAAATAGAAGCGCAATCATTGCTATGTTTGACAGTGAGATATAAAATATCAGATAAAGCTGTTAAAATACTGTTTCACACGCTGAGTTTCTGCAGAGTAGGGAAGCATCTGCTCTCTCAGTATCAGCAGCAGAGCTGAGCAGAAAATTCACAGCTGAGGGCTGAGATGATGAATCTCACTTTTTTTTTTTTTTTTTTTTTTGGTTCCTGGTCATTCCTAGAAAGATCTAAGTAATCAAGAATTGAGTTGTTATTCAAATACTGAATAATGTTTGCACCTGTGTCCATTTTAAGGCTTAAATGTGTTGGTGGGGTTTTGGGTGAGCCCCTGTTCTGTCTGAGGAACTCAGCTGGAGAATTTGTGTGACAAAGGCAAAGGAACTGAACCCTGCAAAATCCAAGTCTTGTGACACCAGGCAGCAATTTCAGGTGGAAACCTCTGTAAAGTCTCAACGTGGAGACACTTTCACGGGATGCAAACACAGGTAACATTCCTCCTGTTATATCTTTAATGGATACACTCAGAAGGAAGTTTCTCAGTAGATATGGCACAGATCTGCAGTGAAATGTGCCTCAGAGAAGTTACAGTTGCTATTTATTACTTTCTAGGGAAATAAAAAAATCTTTCTTTGGGAATTAAAGTGCTTCCTACATTATGTCAGCCTGCTAAGCTCACAGTGCTCAAAAACGCATTAGTGACAATCCTCATCAGTGCCTGAGCTGTTGTGCAGATCACACCCTGGTTATTTCCTTCTTTCCTTACCCGCAGGACAGATTTCTGCCCATGGCAGGGTGTTTCCAGGCCTGGTGCAGGTGATGCTCTGGCTGCTGGGCAGGGTGCGCACTGTCCAGGCAGCAGCTCCCTTGGGGAAGGAGCGTCCCAGCCTTGCCTCTTCAATAGTCTGTTTCCTGCCATATCAAAAAAATATTTTTGTGTCATTCTCACTCCTCCCAAGGCAGCTCTTGTGTTTCACTGACTTCTGATGTTACTCCGTGTCGCAATGGAGACATTCCTGAGGTCAGCAGAGAGGCAAGGAGAGCTCAGGAGCTCAGTAGGATGAGGAACCACCAACTATCCTGTGTCCAGGGAAATCAAAACCATCCTAATGCCTTCCAAGAACAAACTTTACAAATCAAAACTCTGCTCTGAACGTCTCTAGTCCAGCCCATACACTCCAGTAGGTTCAGCTGCAGCAAGTTCTTCAAGACCTTCCTCACTGGAGTCCCAAATATCTCCGTAAACAGAGACCCCCCAGTTTCTCTGAGCCTCAGTTTCAATGCTTCACCACCACAGGGTGACATAATTACTTTTATAATTAAGGAGAACTTCTCTGGTGCCTCTTGTGTCCCCACTGCATGCCTTTGGGAAGAACCTGACCCATCTCCCATGCACCTTCTCACCTGTCAGCAATGAAACCTCCCCTCGCCCTCTCTCTGGGCTGAACAGACCCGGCTCTGCCCCTCAGCCTCCCTCCACCTGTCCTGTGCTCCAGCCTTGGACACCTTGGCATCCCTCATCAGACCACTCCTGTCCAAGGACAGCACCCTCCTTGTCCTAGGGAACTCCAAACTAGGCACAATATGAAATACAGCTGTTTTCCCACACTAGGAGTCAGACTAGGGCTGTCTGGGTGAAACCGGAAATGCTGGCCAGGTGGGAGCACCTCCAACGCCTGCCTGGCTCCAGAGCTGCTCCTGGGATCAGAGACTGGCAACAGCCCCAGCCCTTCCTGGTGCTTCCCACAGTCTGGAGAGGGGAAACAAGGCAGTGGCTCGAGCTCCTTGATCCATCTGGGCTCTCCAGGATGCTCCTGCAGCTCCCCTTAGAGCTCGCGGTGGGACAGGCAGAGACCATGCAAGCCAGTCCCGCGGGTTTGCTGCTTTAAGGATCGTGGTCCCACCCCTCTGCCCTGGCACTCGTGTCCCCAGCGCTGCTGCAGAGCCCCAGGCAAGGTCACCCACGGGGCCACGCTGCATCATTGGTGATAATTGGTGGCAGGAGCTAATTCCAGCCGGCGTGAAGGCAGGAGCACAAGCTGCTTCCCTTTGTTGCATTTGATTACACTTTTTTGTTTTTGCATGATTCCCTGCAGTAAGTAGCTCATAATTAACAGCGGATGAATAACATTTCTGCCACTCTGCATATCAAGTTTTCACACAACAAATGAAAACATAATTGCCATTACACAGCACCCTTATCGGAGCAAACATGCTGTGGGGATGAGGGAGATTTACTGATAGGCACAGCTTCCACAGCTACTTAGGGATGAGAACAAAACACTGGTGGCTGAGGGGCTGGAGCTTCTGGGCACACTGATGTGGCTTCCTGCAGCATCTCCTGGCAGTCCTCTCCACAGGCTCACTGCCAGGCCCTCAGGAACAGCTCATGGGCTGAGTCTGAGAATCACAGAATGGTTTGGATTGGAGGGATCTTAAAGATCATCTCACTCCAGCCCCTGCCATGGGCAGGGACACCTTCCACTAGCCCAGGATGCTCCAAGCCCCGTCCAGCCTGGCCTTGGACACTTCCAGGGATCCAGGGGCAGCCACAGCTTCTCTGGGCACCCTGTGCCAAGGCCTCCCCACCCTTCACCTTCTGCTGCTGCTTCTGTTATGAAGCCTTCTTGGAAAGGCTGGTCTGGTATTTATCCTTTCTTTTTTCCCTTTTTTTTCCCCAATTTTTTATCCTCCTTCAGTAGGTTCAGGTGAAGTAGAGACTCTCCAACCACATCAGTGCTACCCTGCCCAAATCTTGAGTCTTTCCATTTGTACAGTGATAGTTTGCCCCCAGAGGGAATGGCCTGGAGGACCTCTCCATGCTGTTCTGTTCTGCTCTGCTCATGTAAAAGTCCCAGCTTCACAGTCACTGTCATGATGCTGGTGTAACACCACAGACGAAATGTTTGGGGAGGATATAATGGTCAGTTTCTTCATGAGTTGCCTCCCAACATCTTACCTGAACTCTTTGAATGTGAATTCTCATCACAGGATAGGAGAAATAATGACTTTCTGAGGACAGGCCGTGTCCTGACGGTAATTCCCAAGCAAATGGGAGCACAGAGTAGAGGCAAGGCAGAAAATGCAGAACTGCACTGATGGGTTTCAGGAAAGAGCTTCCTCACCCATATGCTGGGTGTAATTAGCACTCATTAGAGCTACTTATTACACAGACACTCCCCGAGGCCCCGCCAGGATTTCTGCTGGGCACTGCGCAAATCCACGGAGAGAAACTCCCTGCTCCCAAGCCTCACTATCTGAAAGCAAATCTCTCAAGGGTAAGGAATTAAATTTGTTCTGAGGTGCAGATTGATCACCTCGCCCAAGTGATGCACAGTGGAGCTTCCTGCATATGTGGAGAGCAGGACTTGGTGTCACAGGTGCTCCTCTGCTCCAGTTCTCCTCCACAGAGAAGCACAGAATCACTGGGGATGGAAGAGACCTCCAAGACTGAGTCCAAGCTGTGACTGATCCCCACTTCATCACCCAGACCAGAGCACTGAGTGTCTCTTGAATAACCGATGGATTGATCACTTGGCCAGGTATTTTTCTACATCCAGGCTAAAAGATATGCCTTTTCCCAAGGAATATACATCCAGTACACATCCAAAACTGGGCTCTGATATCTCCCCCTGGAGCGGTGATGCTGGAGGTCCCACACTGATGGGGCACCTGTGTCCCACCACCCTCCAGGTGAGCCCCCATCACCCTGTTCTACACCCAGGGCTCCCTGATCCTGGACATCCAGAAAAATAACTATTTAACCTTCTGAAGGCTTTATTGGAATCCTTTTGCCATCTCCCAAACAACCCCAGCTGCAGGCTTATCTACTCACAGGTTTTAGAAAAGCTGGATTAGAAACAAAGAGAAGGTTACAGAAATGAACCTCTTTCTCAGCACATTACTCCAGGGTGGCTGTACCTACTCAGGGATGCCCTGTGTAACTACACCAGCCCTGAAGCTACAACCACTTTGTGTTTGGACAGCTCCTGCCAGACCCTCCCAAAGCCCATTTCATTTTTATTTGTCAACCACAAGCAATGAGCTCGAATCCAAATACAACACCAGTGAAAACCACTCCTCCCAAAAGGATTTACAGCCTTCAAAAGATTTAAAGCAGGCCTTTCAAAAAGTTCCTAGGGCTTGGAGCTGGATGGTTTGCTCCTCACACAAACTTTGGGGATTAACACTGTTTTCAGAGTGGCCAAGGCCATGGAGCAGCAAAGGGAGGGGTGGATCTTTGGTGACAAGTCTGTCAAATGATGTAGGAGCACACCCTGTCCCTGGCAATTTACATGTGGATGTCATCAAAAGGCTGTCACCACAAAGCAGTGACGTAACAGTCTCAGGTTATGTCACAATAAAGCACTTTTTATAATTTAAAAAATAGCCCCCTGTATTTTTCTGAATACTTCAAGAGAACCTAAAAAGCCAGAAGTGAACAAGAAGACATTCAAGATCTTTTGAAAATGAAGAATTCTCTTGATAAATGCATCTCTTAATGAAATACAAGCAATTAAACTAAAAGCCCTATCGAATACTACTTGTCACTCCACACATCGGCATTTAATTGAATTTTTTTTTCCATCCCCTGGTCCTTTTTCCCTGATAAACAAATTCATTCACAACAGATCAGGTTTCACTAACCCAGAAACCAGATGATAGTCAATCAACTAATTGACACAACAAAGACTTCTATATGAAAAAAAAATTGTCTAATTAAAGCTGAAATGAAATTTAATGATACACAGACGTCTTATAATAATGAACAGTCTTCTTGTATTAATTACTTGGGGTTTAACCCTTTCCCTTCTGGTCACTGAAATCATGAGAAGGATGAAGGAGGCAGAGGCAGTGCTGAAGCTGCTGTGTTCACTCAAGAGTTTGCAGAGTTCCTGATGGAGCAGGGGGCACCTGCATAACCCAAAGTCTCCTAGGCTGTTCTGGGTTAAATCACTAAGTGCCACTGTCACCTCTTCTTCTTCCCTGCCTGCTGAAGTGTTCAAAGGAACTGCCCCCCTGCCTATCCTGTGGTGCTCAAACCTGTGAGAATCCCAGAGATCAGAAGACAGAGAGTGTCCACGATGGATGGATGGATGGATGGATGGATGGATGGATGGATGGATGGATGGATGGGCAGACTCTTTCTTCTCTCAATGCAAGGCATCAGAAGCCCTTGGGAACTTCATTCTGGTCCAGCACCACAAAAAATATGCTCACAGAGAAACCCCAGTCGCAGCCCTGCCTTCAGTGAGAGCTTTGCTGAGCATTTTGGCTGGACAACAGCCCATCTCCTACTCAAAATTTACCAAATCTTTGAAAACACTTGGGATTTTCTCTCATGCTTAAAAGCTTTCTTGAGTAAAGTTGAGCTTAATGATGTGATTTAAGTTCAGCAGGTGACTGGATGTTTTATTGAATCAGGGCTTTGGTCTACCACAAGCCTGAGTCAGTTAGGGAGAGAAACTGAAAACTTCTGTGTCTAAAGTGAAAAATGCAGAAGCTGAATGCAAAGGGAAGCACAGCAGATGCTTCATCCCTAGAGCACCTTAAATCTTAAAAATATTTGTAAAAACATGGAAACATAGATTGTCCTGAGCTGGAAGGCATCACCCAGTCCAACTCCTGGCCCTGCACACACCCCCCAACAGCCCCACCCTGGGCCTCCCTGGCAGTGGTGTCCAAACGCTCCTGGAGCTCTGGCAGCCTCGGGGCTGTGCCCATTCCCTGGGGAGCCTGGGCAGTGCCCAGTACCCTCTAGGGGAAGAACCTTTCCCTGATATCCAGCCTGAGCCTCCTCTGGCACAGCTCCAGCCATTCCCTGGGTGCTGTCCCTGTCACAGGGAGCAGAGACTGGAGCTGCCCCTCAAGAGGAGCTGCAGCCTGTGGGGAGGTCTGACCTCAGCCTCCTCT
>VYZQ01002183.1:0-12048 GCA_013400655.1 Mystacornis crossleyi
TTCTCCTTTGTCTCTCTTTTCAGCCTAAAGCTTGCAAAACACTCGACAGTCTACAAAAATCCCCAGAAGAGGCTTTCAGTGCTGCTGTTCACCTCCTAGGATTCTATACACATCTTGGGTGTTTGGTTTTGAGGGGGTTTTAAATTGAGTGTTTTAGGGGGGGGTTGGGATATTTTCCTGTTTGTTTTTAAGTGTGGAGCAGTTTTTTAATCCATGTGGGTGCAATAAGGAGTCACAGGGACATGATGCCTGATTTGGGCTCCTGGAAACTGAAAAACAGGTACCCCTGTCCTGACCTGAACTGGATTTGAACACCCAACACCCTCTTTTTATCTTTGTCTAAGTGGATCTGCCTGATGTAATAGAAAAAAAATTGATAACAATCTTGTAATTTTATGTTTGACCCTTGGATTTCAAGGCCATTTGCCCACAGATGGTCAAAGCTGATCATAAGAGGCAATCATGATAAGGAAATGATAAAGAGAAAAGCACTATTTGGACATAAAAGGCTGTGGATTAATGGATGTTAATTATAAGTCACCAAGAAATAAAAGGTACATGTTTGCTTGTTTTTACAGTACGACATTTTAATGGGGAAAGAAAATCCGTGCTGCATGGTAATTTCTCTAATTGGATTTGGGGCCTTTCAAATTTAGATGTTGTGAAACTCTGAGAAACTTCACATTGCTGGCTTGCAGGTTATCTTTATAAACCACTGGAATTCCATTTGCAGCTTCCTAACTGAGCAGGGCTGTGGCACACAAACCCAAGGTAGCCAAGAATAGAAACTGCTCTTACTGAGCAAGAACTCTTGCTCCCTGCAAAGGGCAGATGGAGAGGGAACTCTCACATTGCAGCTCGTGTAACAGAGCAGGGAATTTCACCCACCTTCTGTCTTGTGCCCCTCGGGGGAATCGGAGCTGCCTTGCTTCAGGAAAGTGACCAGGTCGTTGAAGGTTATGTAGAAATCGATGGCAAACACGATGGTGGCTACGAATCCAAACACCTGAAAAGGCAAAATAATGCTCTCCTTAACAACAGCTCACATCTGTCAAGGACAAACCAAAATCAGCCAAACCGGCACAAGAAAAACTCCGTGGTTTCTTCGGCCTGTGCCTTTCCAAAAAGGCAGAGAAGGGAAATGTTTGTGACACGCTGGCATCAGCTGAACTGCAGCTGATTTGGGAGCCTGAGAAATGACCAGGTGTGTCCTTGTCCCTCGCCCAGGCTGCATCCCTGTGGGGCTCTGGGCACGTTCTGGGCATCAGCATTGTTGGGAGCTACAGGAGAGCACCTCCTGCACCTCCACCACGGCCCCTCTGCCACCAAGAAATCACCTCCACTTCTCTGGAAATGACTTTCCACTTGTTTGCAAGATGTGTCTATTGCTGGGCAAACCAGCTTGAGATTAAAACGATTCTGGAATTCCCTCTCCAGTGCCAGAGCAGCAGGACTGTGCCAAGCACAGGCTGGGTGCTGGTCTGGGAGCCTGGGCTGACCACACTCCGTTGCTCCGTGTCTCACTGCAGGGACAAAGATTAAAACAAGCTTTGGGCTGCTGGCCAGCAGCACTGGGCATTGTTCTTCCCAAGCTTCAAAAATTGTTATGCAAATTTTATTTATGTTGCATGCATTATTGATGCTTAGAGTCACGTTGCAGATGCAGGGGCTGTATTGTATTTCTGACCACAAAATGCTGATGGTGAAGGCTCTCTCGTGGGCAGTCCTTGAACTGGAGGGTAAAATGACACTGCTCTTGTTTCCACTCATCCAAGTAAAACTGAGCAGGAGAGGCAGGAGGTTGAAATTACATAATTTAGACTGGCCTTACCAGCTAAGGTTTGGTTTATTATTATTATTAATATTCCCTCCATTCCAGGACCTTGATACTCTCTGCAGGAACAGTTTATCTTCCCTGTACAGTTGGCAAAATTAAAAAGCAGAATAGGTGCCTTTCCTAAGGGTACATTTAACACTGGGCAGCACTGTTACGGTGAAAAAACTACTCACTGGTTCAAAATATGTTTTTCTGAGTAACTGACCATTTCTTCTTTGCCTTAGGCAAATTAATTCTCAGTTAATTGGAGAAGCTTCTGTTACTTGCAGTGGGATCATATTTGAACTGTTTCTTAAGTACATGCCTACTCAGTTCACCACAACACTCAGGTGCAAAGCTCATGCCTACTCACCCCTGCTGCTTTAGATGCTCCATCGTTGTATTTTGAGACAGCAGCAATTGAAATGGCAAAGTAAATAATGGCAGCGGTGACACAGCGCAAGAAATCCTGTGAAAGAAGCAACGGAGCATTCTCAGACTGGTCAAGGATTTCCTCTAAAAACCATTTTGGAAACGAACACTCAACCCCTCTGTTGTTGCATCAGTGGCCTTGCTGGCGTGTGACCACAGCCTGGTTTGCTTTAGAGGAGGAATTGCTCACTTGGGAAGTATTTCTAAGTAAGAGAAGACCTGAACCTTGCCATAAGCTGCTGCTCCTAAAGATGCTGGGATAAATCCTGCTTCTACCCTGCCTGTCAGGCAGACCTTCCTTCAGCCTGGGAAGGGCTGTGCTGGGATGCTCACCTTGGAGCACAGCAAGGGCTGTAATGGAAAAATCGTTTGAAATGCCTTAAAAACCTCCTGTTTAAGCAGAACTCCTGCGGCACCAGCGGCTCAGGAGGTCCCAGCTCCCGTGGGAACGGGTGCCTGTCTCTCTGTGGATGCAGGTCTGCGTGGTGATCTCCACGGAGACCTGTCCGTGGAACTCCTCATTCAGGAAGCAAACCCTTGGTTTAGTGTTGGAAGGATTTATATTTCCTATATCCACTGCCAGCTCCACCAGCCCGCCCAGGAGCACGTGCCTGGTGTGATCCCTGGGGCAGTCCTGCTGAGCTGTGCCCGCTGACAGCAGCAGGGATGTCTCTGCAGTGAGTTTTACACACAGACCTGTGGCTCCCAGGGCACCTGTAAATCGTGGGGGCTGCAGTAATGGTACCCTCAGCTCTGCTCACAATTAGCTCTTCTGCTTTTCCAGAACAGAGGGAGGAGTAAGATCCTGTCTCAAAGCACAAATCCTGCAAGAAACTTGACTCCTCTGAAATCAGGACGAGGTCAGTTATCTGCGTTCTGTGCCTGCAGTATGTTATGGTAATGGCCATAATAAACACACAAGTGCCTTTTTTGTCTTAGTTCTGGGACCAGATGCGTGTAGAAAATGGGAAAATGATGGAACTGAGATTACCAGCTGAAAACTGTGCACAGTCGTAGCCAAAGTCACTGATAACTGTTTTATCCACCAGTGGCTTGCTAAAGTTATTTGTATACACTGAGAGCTCTAATTCAAACCTCACTGCAGTGAATTATTGTGGTACCAAAAGAGAATCTGGATTGATAAGATCAGCGGGGTTTTTTGAAGTATTTGTACTGCGAGGCAGCTGCTCCCTTTGCAGAGATATCTGAGGCTGCAGGGCCATCCAGTGGCCAGGGCTCTCCTGCAGCCCCAGCAGCCACTGGGCTCCTGGGTGGGCATGAACTGGCCGGAGCTGCCCCTTCCCAGAGCAGCTCAGTTTGTCTGTGGGTGTAACTCTACCTGAGAATTTAATCACAGCCTAATAAAGTCTGTCCATTATCAACAACACGCCTGTTTCCCCCTTTGCAAGGGTGGCAATAAGGAGCCCCCAGCAGTCAGACTGACTTGGGCTGATGCCGGCCCTAAGCCACTTGCCTGGAATTGGGCATAAATTCAGTGCTTTGATAAAGCCACGCCTTGTGTCAGCACCCAAAAAGCTGCAGTGCAGAGCAGAGCATCCTTCGGAGTGCTCTGGGACCTTCTGAGCCAGAGGCAGCATGGCCAAGTTTCTAATTGGGCAGGAGAGTGGTTACAGTCACCCTGAACTGGTGCCCAGCCCCTTTCACTGCCCTCACACTGCACAGCTAAACCGGAGGGTTTCTGTTGCACATCTCACTTACCGCCAAAGGCCAGTGGGCTCCTTTGAACTTCTCATTAAGCTTGGAGGCGTAGGCAAAAAAAAGAAACAGTGCCAGCAGAAACTCTAGGAGTGGTGCCATCATGAAAGAAGCTGCTAGAGATGCAATATAGCAGATAAAGATGACAAATGACAGCACCTAAAGTAAAGGGAAAACTCGTAGTTATTCGCATGGAATAGCAGAGCCGCAGGCAGCTGAGCAGCTTTGAAGTGTTATTTTCCCAGTGTATTTCTGTCAGTGCTGCTGCTGATGGCATAGCTTGCTTCCTGCTTTTTTCTTTCTCATTGGGCCAAATGATTTTTCTTGTTCAGCACGGAATAAATCTGAAGTAATGGTGTTTATTTCCATGTGTGTGAAATCGCTTTTCCGGAGCGCTGGGCGGATTTGCACCTCTCGGAGTCAGTAATTTGCTCTGGATTGTAAACAGCTCTGACAACATCATTCTGAAAATAGAGTGGGGTGTTGCCAAGCAAGCAGAGCTCTAAGCTTTCAGCCGTGACAGCTCTCATTTGAAACCCAAATCAGTGCTCAGACAGCCTGAAGTAACTCAGCATTTATAATCTTGAAGTTGAAAGAATAAAGTCTGCTGACGATGGATGGAAAAGGGCCAAGAATTAATTGCTCTGTGATTTCTGGAAGTCCCTGGTTCCAGTTTTCCAGCGTGGCAGCTGTCTCAGAGAGTAATAGGACAGATAACTCCCATAGATCTGTTTTATCTCCATGATGTTTCCTAACTCTAGTAAATAATAAAAATGGCATTTGTTTTCCCACTCAATTGAAATACCTTTAGAATATACCTTATGGCTCAAAATACAAAGTCTCACAATGGGAAAACACCTGAAGAAAATGCATTTTTAGCTAAACCAGACAGTACCAGAGTGCTGTCCTACACTGCTGGACTTTCAGCTGCTGTGTTTGTAAAAGTGGAAGGTGAGGGAACCGTGGAGAAGCTCAACACCATTTTCAATTGCTGTGCTGGGGGTTGGTCACCTCCAGAAAGGGGCTCCAGTCCTGCTGTTCTACTGCCTTGCATGGGAACTGGTTGATGTTTCAATCAAATTAGCTCAAAGTAATAAAAGTAGCCAGGATGCTGAATTACACATTATTATGTGCCAGTTTACACCTGGGCTGCTCTGTCCAGCCTTTCCTCCTGGAGACAAATCCCTGCCTTCCCAAAGCTCAGGGATGCTTTTGGCCAGCACACCAGGGGGGACTGAGCATTAGATTACCAAGATTTTTTTTTAACTCCTAATTCCAAATTGGGACAGTGACATTCCCACTCACACAGCACTGAAAATAAATGTATTCTTTTCCCCCAGATGGCACATCTGAAGGCACACGTAGCTTCCTGCAAAGGCAATCAATGCATTTACTTTGTTAAATTTCAGCTCTATGGATTTGTTTGCTGCTACCATGGGTTCCTGGGGACCGCCTGTACCTCGGAAAAAATCATCCTTACACTTGAATGATAAGGCTCTTATACTTATTAGCAATTACTCCTATGAAAGGTCAGTCAACCCTCAAATACATGTATCAAAAAACCTGTTTAGGGGGCAACTAAGCAGTTCAATCCCACTGAAATAGTTCCTTGGTGTAATTAATTACCAAGCCTTTATTCTCAGCCTGTGCTTTGGGGAAAGCAGTCAGTGCCTGACCAGGATGCTAACAGCTGGAGTATATTGTTTCCATCCATTAGGACTGGGTGGCGAGGTTAGAGAGGATGTGACATTTTTAGTAAGAGACTATATTTATCTTAAAACGTCTATGCATTGTTCTTGTCTCACTGGGCTCTAAGGAACTGAGCTGGGGTGCTGGGATAGCATATAGAGCTCACTTCGGCATGGGCCTGGCAGCTGGTAATCCCTGCCCCATTTGTTAGTGTTTACCCCATTTTGATTTGTTTATTGCTCACAGAGCCTCTCTGCAGGTTTTTCTCATTTTCATAAAGTGGAGGGAGCTCATTCCCTGTGTCTTTTCTTTCCATGAGCTCAAAGTGATAAGAAACTCTTTGAAGGGAAGTGGATTTATCAGAGCTTGACAACTCCTCAGAGGAGAGAGGACTTCCTTCTTCCTATCACAGCACCTATTCCCTTCCCACCCCAAAGAACACAGACTGGACTTGCTTTGTGAATCCGCTTCAGTTGCATTTCTGGAACATAATTTAGACACAGTTCCATGGTGTTTTTGGATTAAAAAGAAATTGCCATCTATACGCGACAATTTTTATTTCTTCTGGTGTTGAAAAAATATCTCCCTTTTTGTGGCTCAAGGCAGGTGTGTGATGGCTGAGCTGCAGGGATGACCAGCAGCAGGGAGATGGGTTCAGGGCTGCTCCCACTGACCACAGCCCTTCCAGTGGCAGATCATTAGCCCTGAACTAGACCCGGTGATCTCTTAGGAAAGGATTAAATGCAGTGTTCAATAACACATCCGGCTGGAGCAGCGAGGGCAAGTAGAGAGGCAAATTTCAGATATGTAAGGGGATGCTGCACAGCAGAGATCCCTTTGATCTCGATTCTGTTTGAGTCAGTAACTCCTGTGCTCTGCCTTTGCACTGAGAAAAAAGCTTTTCTGTCAGAAGTGTGAAATGAAAGGAAGAGCCTTTGTGGTCTGTTATTACCAGCTTTATGGCAATTTGTGCCAGGAAAGGCTCCTGCTGTCTCCCCTCAGCCCTGGGCAGGCGCGAGGGTCAGACATGAGGGTGAAATAGGAGCTGTTCTGTGGCAGGAGCACACCAAGGAGCCCCTGATCCCAGGTGCTGATGTGCCAGGGGATGCCTGCTTCCGTGCCAGGTAAGCTGCTAAGAGACAGAAAGATCAGTCCGAGCACTTCAACTTTCTAACTGGGTCTGACCCAGAGAAGCTGGGGAAAAATTGTTTATTTTAAAATCTGGTTACCAGGCCAGCTACTTGTTCAAGCCAAGCCCTGCAGTACTGGTAGAGGACAGTCACTGTATTCCCACCTTCCCCACCCTCAGCAGTGGGATTGAGGCCAGCCTGTCCTGCTCTCCACTTGTCAGCATCCCGTTGTGAGGAGAACTGCACCTCAAGGCACTTTGCAAACACAGGCACCGTCTCATTCACAAGAAGCCACTTGATTTCAGTAGATTATTGATGGTATCAGGAAAGGGGAAAGAATCTCAAAGTGTGGTAGCTGCTCTCCAGTTAAACATCACTCCTCATTCTGGAGGCACTCTGAGACTCAAAAGGCCCAAGGAAGGTTTTATGTGAAATAAACATCTAGACAATAATGACCCGATTTTGAGAATGAAGGTTGGAAAGATGGTATTTCTGGATGCCTTCACTGGGGGAAGGCTGGAAGGTCCAGGAAGGGGAGGGAGGCAGAGTCTGGAAAGAGCCAGAGGAACAACAGGAAGGAGGTGCCCGAGGGCTTTGCCAGGTGATGACTGTGGCACTGCACCTTGGTACTGCACCTTGTTCTTTGGTTTTCTTTTCTTCTCTCTCCCACTGCAGCCCTGACATGGATTTTAATGCCAAACCTCCTTGGTAGCTTGGGAACAGCCCTGTGTAATACAAGAGCCCACAAATTGTAGGGTTTTGATGATGTTTCTCATTTCTCCTTTTGTACAGCTCATTCCCTCTTCTGACAGGTGGAATGCACGGACTCCTTGAGCAATACTGGATATTACCTATAACTGTCTTTTCTGAGTTATAAAAGTGAGAAGGTCCTTTTCTGACCATTTCACTGCACTGCCACTAACTCAAGCAGTTGATGTTATCTTAAAATTTTAAAAATACACCTCTCCTCCCACAATACAAACACTGCAGTGCCAGTCTGTACCCAGAAATAATGACACCTACCTACGTACTCTTCCAGGCTTCAGGTCTTTGCGACAAACATCTTGCAAACTGAAAGTTGCTCTAAAAACTCAAAAGCACCTCTCAGAATACACCCTGACCCCTCCAAGGACTGTCAAATACTCCATTGCACATCACACTTGTTCTGCACCTCTGTTCCTGGAGCTGTGTGTTTCAGGGTCACTTCAGACAAAGGTCAAGCAAAGGGACCTTTCTAACAGCTCTGTATCTACAGAGATACAGCTGACAGCTCTGTATCTAACAGCTTTCTGTATCTACACAGCTTTTTCTAACAGCTCTGTATCTACACAGAAAAAAAAAAGGCAGCTAGAGAGGAAGTTTGTGAGGCTCCATGCAGTTGCAAGCTCATTTCTAGCACTTTTAAAAAGCACTGTTGCTTCTGGGAGGAAAAAAAAAAAAAGTAGTGTTTTATCAGTTTTGTCAGTTTGTATTTACACAGGGTTTTTCTCTTCCCCTCACTCGGGATTGAACCCTCAGCATTGAGAGCCACCGAGTCTGAGCTCTTGCCGAGCTGCTGAGGTTAGAGTGACTGCTGCCAGCTTCACGGGGAAGGAATATCTGCATGCAGGAAGCTCTAGTGCAGCAAAGGGCAGGACAGGAACCTTTCATAGCTTGACAGGCATAAGGGTGTAAAAAATCCTGGCAAAAAAGCAGCCTGACTATTCACTGAGCACCTTTTGTGCACACTCCCATTCGCACAAAAAACCTTCTTTGGTACTGTGTTTCAGAAAGTAACCTTCCCATTTAGACCCATGTAATCATTACTTAATATTGTGTTGCTGGGCTTCTTAAACTGGCCAGGCATTACAAAGTTAGACTTTATTGTACAACCGGCTTTCAGTTCAAGGTCTGAAAAATAATCATGCCAGTGGTTAGAGAGCACAGAGCCCCTGAAGGGAGGGAGGCCTGAGCAGTGCTGAGGTCATGGCAGCTCCAGAGGCGTTTGTCTCCTCCGAGCAGGGAGACCAGATCCACTGGAACCTGCTGGAAATCTGAGGATGCTGGGAAGCTGCTGGTATCACTGCACCAGCTCCTCATCTCCTGCCCTCACCGCCCTCCACAGGAAAGAACGGGTCTGCCTCAGGTTTCACAAGTGGGTAGCAGTGGTATCTTTTGGAGAAGAGCCCGTGTGAGTCTCGTGTTCTCATCAGACAGACAAAGTGCAGCACTCGGTGCTCTCTGCTATTCATTTGCTGCTTCTCTGTTGTGCTTGTTGGGGAGGTGAAGCTCCTGCTCCTCCAGAACTGGCTGCAGGAGAGGCCTTCTGGCTGCAGACCCTGAGAAAGGCACAGGGCACTTCTCCAAAGGAGACTTTACACCGAGCAGCTGAAGTTTCACTTATGAAGGTCAGTCCAGAGAAGACTGAAAAGACAGGAGAAAGACAGGAAAACAGGAGAGAAACAGGCACGGTGATTTTTACATCCTTTTATGTCACCACAAAGGTGACTGACGCAACTTTACATATTCATACTGCATTTTTATAAAAAAAGAAATTAAATGTAGTGCCACTGCATGCTGGCTTCAGGAGATTGAGGAGATGCCAATTAAAGCAGCCACAGAAGCTTGACTGGAACAGCCAGGAGAGCAGAATCCACAGCTGGGGAGCTTGCCTGGACAAGCTCTGGTGGCAGCATGAGAGTGGCTGTTAAATGGTTCCAACACAGGACAAGGGGAACTGAAAACTGCATCTCTTGAAGGGTGGAAAAGAGCATGGATGAGATGCTGGCCTTCAACACACCAACTGGAGTATTCAGGAAAAATTAGTATCTTAACAAGTGTTAAAATATGTGAAAGAAATCATGGCATGAGGGGAGAATAGAAGGGAAAAAAGATTAAAAATGGTGATTAGAAAATGGAAGGAGTAAGGCAGTGAGAATAAATAGGACCAGGAGAGACAGTGAAGCTTACAAACATATTTGATGCTACTGCTTCTTTCTGGCTCTACAGCTATCCCCAGTGGAATAAAAAATTAATCAGGCAGGTTAGTGGGGGGGTGGACTCAATGTTCCCCAGAGGTCCCTTCCAATCCCAAACATTCTGTGATTCTGTGGAGATCAAAAGAAAAAAGGAGCAGGGGATGCGGGGAGGTTAACTTCCTTATCTGAATAAAATTTGAGATTATAATTAAGCCTCCAGCAGTAATCAGCTCCATCACCAGCCTGACTTGTTCTAGGGGAAGTACCAGGATGCCCAGTTTACATGGGTGCTGCACCAGAGCAAATTACACCTGAAAATCCTAAAGATCCATCCTCCATGTGGAAATGTGTGGAAATGTTATTTTCAAAAATGGCTTGAGAGCTGGAGAAATAAAGTGCATTTCTGGGGAACTGCCAAGCTGCTGAATAATGTGACATTTGTAACAGTAACGAGGACCCCACTTTGCTTCTGAACAAAAGGCACTGTTCAAAATGTGTATCCATGAATATTATTTACATACATTTATGCAGAACCCAACCCCACCCCGCATTAGCACTGTGTCAGAGGAAAAATTAAACATTCAAGACAAGAAATACAAAGCTAAAGATGAAACACTGATTTAAACCATGATAGACTTAACTTGGACTCATCTTCAGTTATTTGGCACTGCATTTCTCTAATTGTATACAGGCTGCATTTACTCTGAGGCCTGTGCTGTCTTCAAGGGTTTCTCTGGCAAAGCTGAGGCAACTGAAGAGAAACTACTGCTGCCTCTTGTCTGCCAGGAAACCACGTCCCGAGCACGTGGGCTTGGCCTGCAAGGAGCACAAGGAAAGCTCTCGGCAGATGGGATTTTAGAGCTGCTTGCAGCCAGCAAGCCCTCGGGAAGCCCCGAGCGGCCTTACAAAGGATAAATCCCTGTTTTGTCAAGACAGAGCAGTTTTTATTACTCCAAGGAGGCATCATCAGTACTTCTCTATGGCAACAAAAGGGTGAGTCTGATCCCATGACCAGAGCAGTATTCCTCCAATATGTCATCGTTCTGAGATGTTAAAAAGCCAGGCTGTCTGAAAGCCATCATTTAGTGGCTGTAAGCTTGTAAAGNCTGAATGTCTAATTTCAATCAACAAGCTTCCTATTCAGAAGCTAAATTTTGGTGTGAAATACCCACTCCCCATGGGGTGAGCGATCTCCTTCCCTATCACGTGGGCACTGTTTCAGCTGTCAGGTTTTAAGCCTTTACACATACAATTCTAGAAAGTCTCACACCGCAGTCGCTGCCCTGGTCCTGCTGCCACACTACTGCTGATCCAGGCCAGATGTCCGTGGCCTTGTGCCCACCTGGGCTGTGTCCGGCCGCTGTCACAGCACCCCAGGGCCTTTCCCTCTGGGCAGCTCTCCAGCCCAAGGGCTCCACAGCAGCGAGCAAGCGCATCCCTCTGAGGGTCAGGGACACACACAGCTTCGGAGGGCTGGGGACAGCGGCTGATGCACAGCCCGATGCCACCCATCATAAATTAATGAGTAAAGTCTTTCCTGACACACTCAGGACAGGCTGCCTCCTAACCCGGCACCAGCCGACAACACAAACCGCAGCCGTAGTGGTTACTGGATTCACACTGCAAATAGCTTAAAACGAAATCAAAGCGCCTTTTTACTGAGAAGCGGTCCCCGAGAGCGGAACACACTTTAGGCTCTGCCAGTCTAATGTGACAAGTTTTGGTTTCTAACGGGCTCTGCCTGAATTACGCTAAGCCCACGACGCTCTCAGCCCTGCAGTTCTCCCACTCGGGTACGGCTGCTTCCCCATTTTCCCCTCGGTTGTTGTTCCCCAGTTTTCCCCTCAGTTGTTGTCTCCCGTCTCCCCTCGGTTGTCTTTCCCCAGTTTTCCCCTCGGTTTTTGCTCCAGTTTTCCTCTCTGTTTTTGTTCCCCAGTTTTCCCCTCAGTTGTTGTTTCCCCAGTTTTCCCCTCAGTTGTTGTTTCCCCAGTTTTCCCCTCAGTTGCTATCCCCCAGTTTCCCCCTCAGTTGCTATCCGCCCCCCCCTTCCCTCGGTTGCCGTTCTCCAGTTTTTCCCAGTTGTTGTTTCCCCACTTTTCCCCTCAGTTGCTATCCCCCCTCTCCCCTCGGCTGTTGTGCCCCAGTCTTCCCCTCAGCTGTTGCTCCCCTCAGCCGCACAGCGGAGCGGCCCGGGGCAGGTCGGTCCGGCTGAGCCCGCTCGGGTCCCGGCTGCCCCGGGGCGGCTCCCGCAGCCCCCCGGCCCCGGTGTGCCGTCCTTACCGACTCTGCGAGCAGCAGCTGCCCCTTG
>VYZQ01002184.1:5208-28912 GCA_013400655.1 Mystacornis crossleyi
TCCTACACTTCCAGGGATGGGGCATCCACAGCCCCTCTGGGCAACCTGTTCCAGTGCCTCACCATCCTCACAGTAAAGAATTTCTTCCTAATCTAAACGTGCTGTCTTTCAGTTTAAAAAGCCAATATCCCTTGTCCTAACGGCCCTTGCAAAAAGTCCCTCTCTGGCTTTCATGTAGGCCCCCTTTAGGTACTGGAGGGCTGCTACAACACATATAATTAACATAAAATAAAAACATTAATCAGCTCAGTAGGCAGTGACTGAACAAACCAGGGATGCCACATTTGACCATCAGAAAAAAGATGAAGGGCTCTTCTATTTCTATTGCGTAAGATACTGTGAACACAGTTAATGCTGTAATTGAGAATTACATTAATGGTGCAGATGCGAAGATAAATCTGGCATTTCTTTACTCTGAAGTGGGATCTTTCCAGACCACCTTGACTGGAAGCACTGGGTGCAATACTCAAAGTGTACATGTACTTGTAGACCTAAGAAACTCTTTGCAGCGCTTTGTTTTCCAGATAGAGGCAGACAAAGCATTGCCAATAAAACATTCTTCTGCTTTTGTTCTATGCACTAGGAAGCGTCTCAGAATGCAGCTACAATAAAAGCATGAAAGAAAAAATAAGAGTAGGACTCTGCAGTTCTTCAAGGCCCATCATCCACTGTTCCAACCAACCAGACTTTGCTAATTGACTTGGCTGTGTGCCAAGAAAGAAATAAACAGAAAGCACCTTTCTCAACATAGCTTTGGGCATGGCTGGTCATGCTAGGGAATGAATTCCCCTCTCCTACACACACTAACCAGCAGTTAAAGGCAACAAGCTCTGTTTTCCAGGCAGCCATTCCACTGTGCTGTGAAATACCATATGCAGATGTGCTTTCTATGGTGCTGATCCCATGCTGGCACACTGCTGCATTTATAAAAGCCTGCCTGAAGTTTCTCTTCCAGTAATAATTCTTTTAGGCAGCATTTATATATATGAAATCGGACCTGGCTGTGAGTAAACTGCCTCCTGTACGTAAAGATAATATTCATACAGAAGTAGTTGTAATATTTGAATGTTTTGTGTGGTGGGATTTTTTTTTTAATGTAAACTCTCAAAATAATAAAAGGCAAAATATTTGAAATTAAGCCTGCAGCTTTAAGTCTTCTAACAACAAATGCTTTGTGAAGACTAGCATCAGTTATGTTTATTTAGATAAATAAAAGGAGAGGAATCTCACATGTTCTAGATGAATATGGGCCTGGCTGGCGACATCATAAATTACATCTCTCACATTTTTCTCTTGCTTGCCTCTTATGAAATCCTCTTGTGAAACTCCATGCTAGACATAGGAAGGAAAACAAAAATCAAAAAAGAGAAAAAACCCTCTATAAATATCAAGTTTCCATTTTTGCTTCTCAAAAAACCTATCCCAGCAACAAAGCTAAGGACTAAAGACTAAAACAGCCTAAATGTTCTACTATTGCTCTCTCCTTTTTTAATTCCCTGTCTTCTGGTCAGTCACTTGGAAAAAAATTCAAGAGAATTTCAAAGAGAACAGTTAGTACAGACTCTCTGCACGAGTTTGTTTCCTAAAATTTTGGGGTCAGTAAGATAACAAAGTCAGATTTTAAAGTTTGAGGGAATTTAGATCAGTTTAGATACCCAATTTTTAAAACCATAATCCAAGAATGGGTATTAAGCAGAAGAAAGCCAGAAACAGCTAACACAGAAGCCATGCTGGCTTTTGAACCTTGGGATTGGTGTGCACATCCCAGGCTTGCAAAAAAACAACCAACCAACCAACCCCAACCCACAAAACATCAAACAAACCCATCTCCAAAAACCAACCAACCGACCAACAATACCTAGAACCACTGGAAAACAACCCTTCCAAACCCCAAAAAGCCAACTCCAAACTTATTCTTTGACTATAGTGACCAATGTTAAGACAGAATATGGCATATTCAGAATTGCACCAGTTGCCCACTCCTCTCAACAACACTCAGGAATGTGAGAGCTGTATGAAGGTGGGCAGAAACGCTTCCCAGGATGTACAGACTCAGGAGAATTCCGCAGTTCTTGCCAGCAGCTGAAATACTTACAAGATTGTCTGCACAGAAGGGATACAAGCTGTTTTTACAGTTTCACTGCAAAACACCTTTCATAGCAAGGAATGACTGAATTTTCAGGCTATGTTTGAAAAGCTGAGAACTTGGAAGGCCTCCCATAACACGCAGTCCCAGAAGGGCTGAAAGGAGAGTGCAATTCCTTTCCTCAGTCTTATAACTCTGACCTATATTAGTAGCTACATTTTTTGCAGCTACCTACATTACTAAACTTCCAGTCCAAACTTTTAATTGTATTGAAATTATATTCAGAAAGTACTAACATAACCACCTCAGGCATCACTATAATTGCATAAATTTTGTTTAAGTTGAAAAGGAACAGCAATAACATTGGAAAATACAAACTGGAAGTGAAGGAGTAACAGCTGAGATGCCTACAGATGAAGCCATAGAATATTAATGAAAAATTCTGAGCTTTAATCCCATTTTACCTAAACTGCAAGATCTGCTAAATTCCAATGCAAATTTGGTGTACAGTTTAAATTGGAGGACTACACCATCTCCTACAGAAATGTATGGAATATAAGCCTATAACTGTCAAATATGGAACAAAAAAAACTCCACAAACTACCAGCACATTATGAAAACATTAAAAAGAGAAGCACAAGAAGATTGTTCAGAAGTAAAAGTTCTCACAGTGCTTCCTTTATGGTGACAGGGAAAAAAACCAAAACAACAACCCATACCCAACCCCGAAACACAAAACCCCAGGCCCCATTCCATACATGTGTTTTTATACATTAATGGAAAAATTCCTGAAACCTAAAATACTACTACATTTAATAATAACAAACAAACAAATCCCAAAGAGAAATCTAGAGTTTCTTGAAGGTCACTCCTCTCACTTCCCAAAAGGTATAAAACCGTGACAACGGCATATTAGTAGGCCACAGCAGAAAGAGTTAAAATAAAGAAAAAACATAGTGTTTCTTTCTGGCAAAATAAATTATGATCTCATATCTAGCCTTGAGAAACACAGTTAGAAACACTACACTGCTCAATTCCAGACTATTTGCTTCTCTTACCAACATACAAATGTCCATGGGAAGAAAGACCTTTTGTCTTGTACAGTGATACGGAGTTGCTCTTAAACAGGTAACTATGCCTTGTGCTTTCCCAATGTGACTGGCTGCATGGTCAGCATGGATGTCCCTCACACCTAGAATTGCAGAAACAATATGTTTAGAAACATGTAGTCAGGCCTTTTAAGGGGTATGGTCTTATCTGGTATGCATCACATTCATACTTTAGGAAAGCTATGTGCACTGGTCCACAGTAGACCTGTCCATGTGCACAAACTGCCTTGAGATCTTATCTCAGAGGTGCAAAACAGCAAGAAAATTCATTTCCACATTCAGTAGCAAGATGCCTCTTGTTGCAGTTATCTGCAAAGGGTATACTTAGCAGAGCAGCACCTATTTACATATAACACACTAGTACACAAACTCATTTTCATTGGCATATCCTCTCCCAGGATAACAGTATTCCATGAACTGCTTTTCCTGCCAGAAAAAGTCATTCAAGTGTGAGATCCCTTACAAGCATTAATGCTTACAGTGTGGTTTCATGATTAGATGCAGCTGATTCCTCAGTGTAGTGAAGCCAAAGAGAATGATCCTATGCTTCCCCCCCAAACCCATATTTCTGCCCCCTCCCCTGTGCTGTCAGGAGCAATGAGGCAAAGTGAATCAGATCACCAAAACAATGGAGAAGTCATGTTAGTTACTGCACAGTCAGTCACACAACTGTGAGAACAGAAAGGGGGAAATGAGTGGGGCAGAGCCGCACCATTGCTCTTCAGGGCAAGACCATCCAAGCTTGGCTTAAACTGATCATAAAGCTGACCCGGAATAAAATGAAAATTTAAATTAGAATTTATAAAAACTCTAACAGAAGCAGCATTCTACAAAGAAAGAAATGAGGATAGAGGAATTACAGACCAATGTAATTGATCAGATACTGACATCTGGAAATGATACTGGGGGTACCAGAATCACTGCAGAAGCCTGTCTGGGTCTTCAGTGGGTCCCAGAAGTCTCTGTGAAAGAGTGACTATACCCAGACTACAGGGACTGATTTTGGTAATGGCAGCACAAAACAAAGTGTGGCTTGGAGGAGTCAAGGGATATTATTTACTAACTACTTAGGCAATTATTTAGAAAGCACAATTACTAATATTTTTAAATGGCAGGTGCTGAGAGGAAGTACCAGGACAGTGGGTGATGCAATTACCAGTCAAAACGAGCTTGACAAAATAAATAACTTGAAATCAGCAAGAATAAGACAGCACTAGTACTGGGAGAGACACACACTAACTGGAGAATGGTCAGGAATAAGGAGTTTAAAGAGCACAAGAAATTTAGCAAACATGAGCTGAATGAAACCAGGTCCACCTAGTCTAGAAAACCCTGCTGATGGGCAACACCAAGAAAGGGGCTGTGTTCCATTAGTTTCACTTGTGGAAAAAAAATCAAAGATGTTAACTGTTTAATATGCAGTGAAGGAAATTTTGCTTCAATATTTTGTTACAACTGTATATTTAAGAGAAGCTAAACATGACAATAGAACACTTAAAATATCCAGAGTTTTCATGCAGATTTTGAAAAACAGTTTTATCTGATCTATACGAGGAGTGAGTGATTGAAGCATGACTGAACTTATTCAGGATTTCTCAGAACGGATGACACTGGTATTTCTCATATTCCCACATTGCTTCAATCAGAGGTTCAGAAATACACTTGCAACATTTCACTGATTTCCTACTGAGGAAGCAAAATCAGATGTTAAGAAGTAAGTTCCTCAGTTCTTCCAAAGAAGAATGTGTTCAACATCTCTCTCTTTTTACTTCTCCTTTTTCTATGTTTTTAAACTCTTTTAACATCAGTATTTGCCTTTCATCAGACTGCTCTGATAAGCAAGAGAAAAATATTGCTACTACAGTACTAAACACTACTAAATAATAATAATAATGATAATAATAATAGTTATAATAACAGCAATAATAATATTCACCTTATTTTTTTACATCTGAGCTCATACAGGGAATACTTTCCTAATGCAACAGATACCTAAATGAAAATTACCCTTTCCTTCACTACAAATGAACCGTTCTTTCCCAGTCTGTGATTCTTACATTAGACATGACACAGAGAGTAGCTCTTGATCACAAGGATCATCTTTGTTGCATTTTTTCTTGCTATTCAGTTAGTGATAGTTAACCTATTTCTAGGAAGAGGAGAGGATTCAGACCCAAATTTACAACATCACGAAGGGCAGTTGATAGTTTGGGAAGTTGGCTGTTGCAAGATAATCAGTGTCCATCACTGCAATATAGAACAGCTGCAGGATACCTACAGCATTTTGTATTCTGACAAGTAGGACAATCCAAATACAGTTAAGAGCTGAATTTACCTCACTCTGTAAGAGGAGCAAGAACAGAGAAAACAAAGCAACAAAGAACAGTAGGAAACTGCACTTCAATGAACTCTGCACTGAGCAGCTTCCAAGGAAAGCACATAGTTCTAGGACAGCTGCAGTATGATTCCACATTTATGGTTCATCATTCAAAAGGTATCTGAAATACTACCTAGGACAACTTTTACTGAAATTAAACTCCAGTGGAAAGGGCTATTTGAAATACCACTAAATATTGTACTTGCACTAATTAGCCACCAGCAAAACCTAGAAAGGGGAAAACACCTACCCAGCATTTCCAAGGTGAGGTACAAGAGCGCACTCTGAGTGTTCTCAGCATATGTTTCAAGCTCCTGGATGTTACGGTACGCCCTATCATCCAAATTCTTCTCCTGTAATATGAACGCAGAACTTCAGCACAACATAAACATAACTGCTGTTCATACAGGCTTATTACTACTGTTATGTCAACCCAATGCACTACCAGAAACAAAAAAAGAACAAAACTGAGAGACACAGTGTATAGACTCAGAAGCAGTCATTAAAGCTCACAGCAAGTCTAACAAATAGCTATGCTCAACTGCAACCAAGTCTGCTTATAGGAGCACATAAAACTTTTTGCAATAATATGAAATCAGAATTCTTCATTAAAAAAAGAGACAGCCAAAACAAAACATCATATGGTATTCTTACACTATAGGGTTTTCCATTTTAATATTTAATTTGCATCTGAAGCAGAGAGAAATTTAGATAAATAGGAACGTATTTTTTAAAAACATAAAATAAATCTATGAAGTGCACACAAGTTTCAAAGTCATGTGCAAACCACAGATTCACAGAATCATAGAGTGGTTTGGGTTGAAAGGGACTTTAAAGATCATCTAGTTCTAAATTCCCTGCCATGGACATGGAAACCTTCTACTAGACCAGGCTGCTCAGAGGGCCATCCAACCTCTGAACGCCTCAGAGAGAGCACACAACCTCTCTGGGCAACCTGTTCCAGCGCCTCACCACCCTCACAGTAAACAATTTCTTTCTCAAATCTAATCTAAACCTACCCTTCTTCACCTCAAGGCCAGTCCCCCTTGTCCTATCCCTACATGCCCTTGTCAAAAATGCCTCTCCAGCTCTTACAAGCCCCTTCTAGGTACTGGAAGGTGCTCTAAGATCTCCCCAGAACCTTCTCTTCTCCAGGATCAATAGTCCCAAATCTCTCAGCCTGTCTTCATAGGAGAGGTGTTCCAGGCCTCTGAACAACTTAGTGGTGCTAAAAAATAATGCACCCAAAATAATAAAATACACCCCAAAATATAACATCCTCCAGCACTCTTCCTGTCCTAGTGGCTTCTGTGGTTGAAACATATCATTCTTAAAGACTAAAAACTAGCCTTAACATTAAGAAACTCTGAAGTCTTTCATAAAAATGACCCTCTGGAAGTAACTGACCATCAATTTACTCTATCTATAGCTTCATGAGACACTAACTTCAGCAGAAAAATTAGCTTAGGAGATTCCTGCACTCTGCTTTTCATTCTCGTCCTTGTGTCAGTTTGTAGCAACATCACTGTACCAGTGATATTCTTGTTTTTTCCCAGAAAAAAAGAGGTGGCTATTTTAAATTTCATGTCATTTGAACACTCCAGTTTACACCACTGCTTAGAAAAAACTCCACAGCCATGACAAGGAGTAGCATGAAAGTGTGGCAGAAGGGTTCAGATAGGCCATTTAATTTTTGAGATTTTATATCCACGTGAACTCACAAACTACATCAATTTAAGACAAAAATAAGCAAAGGATTCTATTAGCCATTGTGGCAGAAGGAACAGAAACTATGAAGAATAGCACCAAGGGAGAATAAAAAGAAATATAGCAGTATCATTTTTGAAGAGAAATGCTACTGTCTGGAAAAGATGAGTTATATAAGCTTTTGTTTTACACACAAACACATAAAAATAAGGAAAAGAAAACCCAAATATGACTAAAGCCAGAATCAGACTCTGAAGGACACTTACCCTTTCATCTATGATCTTCATCAACCACATTTTAGTCAAGTTATGCCTCTTGACAGCCTGAAAAATATCAAATAAAATCTCCATGTTAACGTATATAAAGTGATGCCAGTATTGCATTCTGAAGGCTGGAATACATTTTAGATATTTATTACAAGAATTGTATTCAGTGGGTTAAATTAAGGTGGCATGTCAGCGGAAAATGAGAATCTTCTTCAAATACAAACATTTTCAACTGCAAGCTGCTGCACACAAAAAATTACATACCAGACATCAAGCCAGCTAACTAAAAGCATTTCTTTAAATTTTTAAAAATTAATTTATTCTTGGAATCGTATATTCCCACAAAATATTTGCAGGTAACTGTGCTGACTTTCCAAAAAGAACAGTTTCCTCCAGAGTTCAGCAAAAAAATATTTCCCCTGTAAATTTTCAAGAAAATGTCAGTACAACATACCAATACCTACTGTAAAGACAGGATGCTAACAAAGCAATATAATTAATATTATGGGTTTTGTTTAAAAAAATATCTCACAGCATCCCATATTCATGCACTCTTCTTTTGGTTCTTACCTTGTACATGACTTCCTTCCTCTGCCACTTCATTCTGTCAACTTACCTTCAATCCTCTTAATGACACACTTAGAATTTTCCAGAACACATTGTCAGAAAGGCTACAGTCACACATATAAACATCTATAAACAAAACTTACAGAGAAAATTTCCCACAATTTAGTCCTTATAGCTCACTTTCAACTTCTTCTTTGCATCCATCATATTAGTAAATGTTTTTTCAAGGTTTGACAAGACCAGATCTTGTTGATTCAATAAATTCTGCTTGAGACAGTACTTGGTACATGAAAAAGCAAATTTTAAGTTACAACTACAAATGTCGGTTTTGAGCCTCACTTGTTCACCTTTAGTATCATTTTGTACATGAAATCCTTGAAATACTAACGGGTCAAGACTTAAAGGACCAAACTCAATTACGCTAAATTACCCAATTTGTACATTACATCCATTTTGAGTTACCTTCATTCAAACACATGGGTCCTCATTTCTCCGAAGTTTTAAAAATTGGCTTCTTCCACAGAAATGAACAGAGAATTAAGCCTCACTTTTCAAACATTCGAACGGACAGAAAAGTAAGATCAAGCATCATACAGTTGCTGTGTAAGTTTATATTGAAGTCACCAAGAGCTGAGCTATTAATAATTTAGAAATACTATTAAAGGCTATTTATATACTTTACTAGTGCATTAAAATTTGGAATCCAAATGCAAGTATTCTGTGATACACAAAACTTCAGGAACACCTTTAACATCATAAACTAAATTTAATCTGGAAAATCACACTGTCCTCATATAAACTCAACAGCAACAAAAGAGTATACACAGATTATGCTGTGCAAAGACATGCTAATTGTATTAACGGCTCTCCAACACTTGTGAGTTCAGGTGTCTTTCCAAATCCTTCTTTCTAAGAATTGCAATGACATTCTTGGGTATTTGTGAAGTCGTGGGCTTCAAATAGGTCACTCTTGGGGTATTTGCTGAAATATGGAAATAAAATCCCATCTTGACTGCAAAGATCACCAACTCACATTGAACTGTTAGTTCACTCCAGTGCTCTGCAGTGCTCAGTTACCAAAGCTCCTAGAAATACTTTCTGAATTATTTTTCATCATCTTATTTTGCAGGCAGTTGTTTGCATTGTATTAGATTGGTCTTCCTTTATAGGAATCAGACATGAGGTGAAATCTCACCAAAGACAATTCTTCTTTCTCTTCAAAATCAATTTTCCGTTCTGTGAGAAAGGAGTACAACTGGCAGCCTTAACTGATGGAAAGAGTTGCAATTGCTATCCCAGTATCTGAATTACTTACATTTGAATGCTGTACTGGTTTTGGCTGGGAGAGAGTTAATTTTCTTCACAGTACTTTAATGGGGCTGTGTTCTGGATTTGTGCTGGCAACAGTGTCGTTGGTTAGAACTGATGCAACACAGCACATACAAAACACTGACATTATTTCCCACAATAATATTAAATTTAAGCCAATTTTAGGACAAGAAAGATGTATTTTACCCTCCACAATTCTGTAGCAACAGGCTGATGTGGTGGGTTGTCGCTGTATATGTCTTCCACGGCGTCCCTCCAGAACTGCATCCGCATCAAACCTACAGTCTTCTGAGTTACGGAGTCTTTAATCTGGAAAGGACACATCTGGAGTGAAATTCAGTGTCTTTAAGACAATTGTTCTAGCTATGCTGAAAAGACAGACACAGGACATCGTCAAGCTCAGCAGGAAAGAGCTCAGTTCTGAACTGACATTTATTCCTCACAAAGCTTAGGAACACTACATAAATAACGCAATCTGCCACAACCTGATTTTAAATCCGTAAGTGCCAGGCAACCCTCACCTTAGCTTTCTTCCCAGAAGGAAAAAAAGCAACGGTGACAGCAGTGAGGGAGGGCACACCACAGACTGCCAGAAGCACAGCCTACAGAAGCTGGTCAGGGGTCTCGCCTGGTCAGCTCATTTCCTGGATCACTCCTTTCTGGCAAGTTATTGCCAACTTTCCTGGCTTCACTGGCAGTTTCTGGCCACGTAGCAAAGGGGAGAGACTGCAACCACTCCTCTCCCACAACTCTCTAACAACAAACTTCCCTCGTGGCAGCCTTTTCATCACCTCGCTTCTGCCAACAAAGACTTGGTCCTGATTATATCATCCCATTTTTTGACAGATCTTCTACAATTAGGATTTAGCTGCACTCTACGCATTCACGAATCAAAAAGCCAGGATTTAGATGCAATCATGTAACAGTATCAAGAACTATTGCCTGTTTGTTATAATTCAATTTTAAAATGCACGACAAATTAAAAAGTCAGAAAAACAATACACATAAACAAAGTAATAGAGGCAGGCTGGCCACTTTTCCATGGGCCATTCCAAACTGGAGATTTGTACTGCACTATTTATCCATTGCCCTTGACAATATAGAAGTATAAAAGTTAATCTTGGCAAAACACCACCTACTACAGAAAGAGTACCTACAAGTGTAATTTAGATTATCAAAACAGTTATTTTAAATTTCCATAGTTCACAAATATATTTTAATACCTGCCTGAGCCAGTTCCACATTGAAGGCTCTCAAGGCAAAAGCAGAGGTTCGAGATTCTGCAGGCAACAGCAGAGAACACAGAAACCCTTCATAGTCACGCTTCCTATAAAAGAATCAAAATGCACATTTGTTACTTATAGCTCGAAGTCAATTGATTTGCTACTCCTTAGCACTGAACTCCTGAAAGAGCAGCAGTAAGTTATAGCTCAAAACTCTGACTTTGCAAAAGTAGCAGCTTTTAAGCTTGTTTTAAATAAGACCAACACCAAGAGAGAGGGGAGGCTGTCTGAACTCTCAGTGCACTTCTGAAATCCAGATCTCAAGATATCTGGCTAAAGGCATGAAGCAAGGCTGTGGCAGAACTGCAAATAGAATCCAGATTGTCTGACTTGCAGATTTCTGTTCCACACATGAAACCACGTTTCTTTAAAAGATTGTTCTTTGTAGCTTGGCAGAAGAGTGCTTGCTTAATCATTAAGTTTTTGTTTACTGGCAACTATATTCAAAGCATAAAACCCCCAGGAGTTGGCAGTTTCGCTGCAGGTAACTCGCTGCCAACCCTGAGTGACGTGCCTTCGTTTGGCCACGTGGGTGTGCCACGAAATTAAAAACACAGTGCTCAGAATCATAAACTACAAAATCACTCCAGCTAACAAAAACACTCTGACCACCTCTGAAAAGCTAAACTGCTTGTTTTGAACAACATTTTTATGTACTTTCTGATCAGCCTGAAACCTGATTCTTCCTTAGACCAAGATGAACTCCCAAGTTCGGCCTGGAGAGTAGAGAAGCAGGTTGTCAAGGAAAATGTGTACTCATTTTCATTAAGTTTGCTGTTCCTGCATGTACTCATATTTCTTTTGAATATGATCTTAAAATAGCAAAGCCAAACTAAACCCAAGGGTTATTAGGGTTGCTACTTTTATCATCAAAAAAAAAGGAAGTGAAGTTTAACAGAGGTGTGTAACCCTAAAATACACAGCAGCTGAAAGCTAGCATATGCTTCTTTTCCACAACTGTTGTCAAACTTTGAGACCTTGATGTAAATCCAGAAATATCAACCAAAAAACCTACAATTTTGAGTTTTAGTATGCTTTAAAGGATACCTTCATATTACAGAACAGAGGCATTAAACCTCCCTCAGTTAAGACACTTTCTGAAAAGCATTATCGGCTCAAAACCTAGTATTTTTTTTCAAAATTAATGGTAGAAATATCCAGTATTGCCCATCCTAGACAAAGCTGCAAGGTTTACAGCCTCATGTACCCAGTTCCAGGCTATCTGTGTTGTTCGCACAACACAGAACCACCTCTGCTTTCAGATAGGAAACAAAGAAATGCATTACACAAAGTACACAGCAACACAATAGAGAAAATTGTCTTCCCTCTGGTAATGGTGTTGACATAGTGGGGTTTTAGTTGTGTTTTTTTTTTCTTCAATTATGCCAAGCTTAAAAATTTAGTGTAGCAAATCCATTAAGCCTCAGTAAAATAAAATTGGTATTGCTATAGATCATGTTCCACTCCAACCCTCTTCATGTACTAGTGCAAGGAATGAAGAAAGGAGGGAATGACCTTAAGTCAGGTATTGAGTATTATGCTTTTCAAATAAGCATAAGCTTACATATGAACCCACAGACAGAAGAAAAATTAGTAATGGCCATTACTGGACTTCCACAGAGTGAATTTATAATGAAGCTATCAATCCACAAACTTGTCTTTGAAACAGTACATAAAACATAGACATAAGACATGCCTATGAGGGAAACATGTTTTTAGTCAAATAGCTTGTAGTTAATTTAGGGGTTTAACACAAAAAGGAAGACCCAAGAGAAAGGATATCTTCCATATTGCAAAAAAAACCCCAAAAAACATTATTAAAGCATAACTCAGTTGTACTTCCTAATGTGTTGGAGACTCAAATTCAGAACTACGGAGTTGCTGACACTTGCATAGCCCCAAGTGTTTTATTTCTCTTTGAATAATAATTCCTTCCACTTATTTTTTATAGTTTATTATTTCCATGCAATGTATGAGCTACTGGGAACAGGAGCTTCAATTAAATGATGCCAAAAGCATAACTACCTTTCATTTTACTATTTTGAATGCTTGTGTATTTTTCTAATTAGTCCTTTTATCATTTAAAAAAAATACATATTAAAAAATTTTTAATTCAACCATCTCATTGGAACCTAACTATTCTGTTCACAGTTGCTTGTTACTGGAAGCATTTTGCCTGAAGATGTTAACTTTACCTGTACACACAACCTCTGGTCTCCTGAGTATCAGGTAAACAAATCCTGGGTAGAATAACTAGGAAAAGAAAGCCGTATTCTGAAAATCATGAGAAACGCAACATGGCTGTGCATTCCGGTGCATCTGTACAGGTCAGCTGCTTGGTGCTGCACTGAACATTTAAGATAGTCCCATTTCTTTCCCTTAGTTTTCCTACCTCAGACATTACTGCAGACCAAACACACCTTTCTTTAAAAGTACCAGTTTGGAGAAAATAATCCTGTTCCACTCCTATACACACATGGAACCCTTCTTCCAGCTTTTGTCAACCATCTGGAACAACAGTATCAGAAAGGAAATTACCCAGGTCTTTACTAAGAGACTTGTTTAACATTTTACTTAACAAAGAACTGAACTCCTCGGAACTACAAAGCAGCCAAGGGGTCCTACAGATTGTTTACGGCCCAGAATCCAAGAAGGAGAAGTGGCCTGACCTGGAAGTGTCTGAGCTGCACTCCTGCTCCTCTTGGAGCATTTTAGATTTGCCCAAAAAAGCATGTTTTGTAAACATAGCTTTCCTCCTGTTCAGGATGGAGAAGGTACTGAGCTGCTCCAGCTGTCAGAGGGGGAGGGCATTGCCGTGGGAGGCTGCCCAGGAAAGTCGTGGAGTCTCCCTCACTGGAGACATTCAACACCCACCTGGACACGTTCCTGTGTAACCTGCTCTAGGTGACCCTGCCTGGGCGTGGGGGTTGGACTGGATATCTCCATAGGCCCTTTCCAACACAAACTAATCTGTGATTTTGTGTGCAGGTTGAATCATCCACGCAGCCTAAATACGCGCCTGGTTTCCATGCTCCCGACGCGGCGTGGTCCCGCCGGCCCACCGGCGCCGGCCACACGGACTATTTTCGGGGCCAGGAGAGCCCGAGCGCGGCCTGGGCAGCCGGGGCAATCCCAGTCATCCTTTCCGGGAACTCGTCAGCGTTCCCGTCGGGTGGGAAGCGCTGCCGAGCCTTCCCGGGCCGGACTCGCCGCCCCGCTCTCCGGAGCGCGCACCCACGCGCCTGCAGCCCCCCGCGGCGGGCACTCACCGCACCAGCTCGGCGCAGTACTGCACCGCTGCTCCGGCCGCCGGGCCACTCCAGCCCGCCGCCGCCGCCCTCCCACCAAGCGCGGACGGCCGCACCNCTGTACAAGTAGCTGAGAGGAGGTTGTAACCAGGTGGAGGTTGGTCTCCCGGGTAACAAGTGACACAACAAAAGGAAATCGGCATAAACTGTGACAGAGGAGGTTAGGACATTAGGAAGAATTTCTTCACAGAAAGGGTGATTAAACCTTGGAATGGGATGCCCAGAGAGGTGGTGGAGTAACTGTCCAAGGAGGTATTTAAGGAAAGACTGGACATGGCACTTAGTGCCATTGTCTAGTTGAGTGGTGTATGGTCAGATTGGGCTCAATGATCTCAGAGGTCTTTTCCAACCTAATCGATTCTGTGATTAAGTTTTTAAACCTGGTGCCCAAAAAACTCAAGGAAGCTGAATTGTAAAAGCCTCCCTGTTTGGGGCAGTGTGGCATAGGAGGGGCTGTGGGACTGGGAAAAGCCTCAGGCTGGTGTGCTGTGTGAGGGAGAAAGGCAGAGCAGTTCTGCTCAGGCAGCTAAACTGGCCCCAGGGCTCCACCCTTGGTAAAATGTGGTGTTTAAGGTTTGCAGCAGAAGCTCTATTTCCTCCTCTTGGCTGGCAGAGGCGTTCCTCACCATACAGGCTGACCGGACTTTATATCTAGAGACAGAATGACTCTGTTAGCCATGTAGGCATGGACAGAGCAGTTGTGCTTCCTCAAAATTCTGCCTCTATGAGGATAGGGCAGCAGATTGATACAAAAATGCCAGCATGCCTAAAAGCAGTTTCATCTTAAAATGACACCAGCCCAACGTATTAGTAACTAGTCCAATCTAGCTCTTATTAAAAGAGACACAACAGCAGTCTGGCTCTTCTTTCTATCCCCAGCCATGCCATCCTCTTCCTTGGTGCCAACTTTGAGCTTCATTTTATAGTGCAGGGAGTTAAACCACCAGAAACCCATCCACTGCTCACTTTTGTTTTTCATGAGTTCCTTTCCTGCCAGTTTGGTGCCTTGAACTAGTTCCCTGCATGGTCAGCTGAGCAAGGGGCTGTGGGCTGGGAGAGGGTGGGGTCTCCTGGGTTGTGGGCAGTAACACACACGTTCATTAGCTTAGCTGCAAAGTGAAGCCATGCAGCAAATATGGGGAGAGTTTTGAGTGGGCAATGATACTCAAGGGACAAGGCATCTATTTGGAAATGAGAGCAAGCCTTTATTTTGTGTCACAGAGACAAGAATGAGAAAGAGGTTAGGGATCACACTTAAACATTATTTTATTGTTTAGTGGTCGTGAGTTTCCTCGGCCTTTCTTCTTCCCTTTTCCTTATCTCTGAAGTTCTCTTTGTCTTGAAACTCTGAACCTTGTTTTAAACCCTTGCTATGCCTTCAGCAGGATTTATTGTTTGTCAGGGCACCCAAAGAAGGTCATTTAGCTTTGGGTGGAGGCTGAAACTGCTGTTGTTTAAGTTTTCAGGGAGAACCCCTAGATAAACGAATCCAGCTCTTTCAGTTGCTGCCAATTCCTGGCAGAAGGGTTACATAAACATACTCTAAACCTCAAGGGTATTATAAATAAATCTTATAAAATATTAACTTTTTTTAGTCTCTGAACAAAAAGGGTGCTAAACTGATTTAAACTCATAGTAAGAAAAGAATAAACCAGTTTATATAAAATAGTAATCCCAATCTTGTTCTCAGTGTACTAACATTTGTTTCTTATTGTTCTGTACCTTTGCTGTTCTTATTAAAGTACTTCTTTTTTCTTTAAGCAATATTTCAAGTGTCATATGTTGTTATTGAACAGCTTCTTCAAGACTGTATAGATTCTTGTAAGTTAGCTTTTTATGTCATCAGCTCAGTGGGAGTAACAATTTGGCTTAATTTTTTAGTGAGTTTTTAACACTGTATATGAAAATTGAAACTTTGTAAGAGTCGTCCACAAACATTTTTTCATTTTCTCACTGTGTTAAAAAGCACTTTTCATCACCCTTTTCAGTATTTCTCTCAGAAGCTGAGCGGTGACCACCTCTCTGATGTGTACTTACTCAATATTTTGTCCCACTGACTCCTCAGACAAGACTCTGAAGTCCTTGGGCAGCAGTGCTAGTGACAGCAATGACTGGTTTAGGCACAGATAGTTCAGTTATTACTTTAACCTGGAATTTCTGGAAAAAAAAACAAGTTCTGTGCCAAAGAAATACTGATCAGTTATAGCCACCCCTTGTTATAAGAACATCCAGACATTATTTGTCAACAGAGGAATGTGAAAAGGAGCCCCTCAGCCATCCCACTGGCCAAACAGAGGCTGAAGTTTAGGAAGTCTGCGTGTACTCCTGCTTGTATCACAAAAGTCTTCATGCAGAGAACAGAGCAGGGAAGAGAGAGACCTGCTGCAGAATACCCAGTAACTGGAGATTGGGGTGTTAACTGGGATATGGGGGACAGTCACTGGGATTCCTCATCTCTGGTGATGTGAGCAGAAATATGTACGGTGATCTGACAGGTCTGTTCTCTACACTCACATGGCCAAGGATATATTCCACCTCGCTCATTTTCCTTTTCTGAATAATCCTGGATTTATTCCAGTATCACAGTTAAGGAAAAATCCGTGTGTACTAATAATAGTGTTTCCTGTTGAGTTGCCACAGTGAACAGGCATATGCAGTTATTTTTACCTGAACTACTAAAAGTATTCAACCAAAAATCTCTGTTTAAATGAGAACACTAAGAAAACGAATTTAATGGCAGTCATTTCAGTCTTAGCCAAAGAATAATACATTAATGCATGTGCTAATAAACACTGGGCCACTTTAAAACACATTTTCCCCATTTTTCATGCTTTAAACATCTCAGTCTTTAATTACAAAGCAGATGAAAAGCTGCCATGAAGGGGTCCCAAAGGACATTGCAGTGAAAGGGTTTATCTTTGTTTGCTGCTGCATTTTTTATTTTTGGTATGCTTCTCTGTGAATAAATTGCTGGTAAACTTTTGTTTATTTCTTGTTATTATTGTGCTCCTTCACTGCCCAGTTTCAAGCACAAATGAGGTCGTACCAGGTGGTATGCTGAAAGCAGTGGGAGACAAAGGTCTCGGTGATTTATGGAGTGTGAGAACCACTGCAAGCTTCCTTTGCTTTGTGCTGGGGACTGGGCTGGAGCAACTGTCCTGCAGAGGGGAAGGAAACAGCAATTCTTCCTTATCCACTGGCACCTTTGCCAACCATGGGTGTACACCACTGCACTCAATAGGAATTGCTGCTCATCTGATATTCTCAAGCCTCCTGTGGTTTTACCTGGGATTCAGGTTTACTCCCATGAAACGAATGGACCTATCAACACACTTTACATACACCATCAAGTAAAGGCCAGATATTACTGACTTCCAATTATTCTGATTCATACTGCATGCAGACTTTGAGTGAACAGGGTCATGCAACATTTTGATACCTACCTTTTCTTAGGATAGTTTCATCTCTTTTCAGACATCAGATTAAAATAGGACTTCTACAGAAAGTAGTTCAGAATAAGGAATAACTTCAGCTAATTAACTTCGTCCCTCTCTTTGCTGTAGGTTACTGACTGTTTCTGATCAGGAACCTCTCCCCAGCTGTGCCACATTCTTTGAACACAGAAACACACGGATGCAGAACTTGAGGCCAAGTTTCCAAGTGTTTAGTGCATCGTAACTGCCCAGCTTCCACTTTGGAATCAAAATAAGACCTTCAGAATTAAGAAGCCTTTGCTATTAATCTAACAAAATCTTTCGTTCAAAAGTCCTGCTCTTTGTGGGACAATGTACTCTCCTCAGAATTTTGTCTCTAGTTCTTCAACACCCATCCTAAAACTTCCATACTGCTATGAGAAGAGATGACTTACTTGGCCGCCCTTGCACAGGAGCACAAGCCCTCACAAACAGTTTGGTTCCATGTTGTTTCCTGATGTGACACACTTACAGCATCCGATGCAAATACAGTGAGTATTTGAATGGAGTTCACAAAGTGTGTGCTTTTAAGATAAAGTAAAGCCAAGTCCTTCAGCTGCTGCTTTGGATGAAAATGTATTTGTATGAAAATGTAATGAACTCCTGGTTTTGTCTGTATCCCTTATCTTGCACCTGTTATCATCCTTGTAAAAAGCTTAGGAGTAAGCTTGCCAAATGATACGCCCCCTCTGTGCTACCTGGATAAACAGTGTTAGCAAGAAACATGCAAACTGAAAAGCCACAAGTTCTCGACAGACAGGTACCAGCACTTTCTCTCTGGTTAGCAAGGACAAGGTCTTTGTGTTCTTTCAACAAGTTGCCAACCTTTTCTTTGAAATCTTGTGAAGTTGTTGGGACGGAGATGAGAGAGAGAAAGAGAGGAAGCTGAGGGTGTGCAAACTTGTTTGGGGCATGCAGATGAAGTCAACTGTAAATATAGTAAGGATTTCAGTGGAATTCACCAAGTGAATGTTTCTTCACCAGACCCTAAATTGAGCTAAATACTTTGTCTGCTGTGTTGAAGGCAGGTGTATTTGTTGTTGTATGCTGCTTTGGTTTATATCTCTTTGCTTGGACCCCTGCAAATCAGACTAGCACTCAGAAGGAGGGAAGGAGAGTAATGAGAAACTGCATCACTAGGACTGGTCCCTGACAAGCCTGGAAAGAAGTAACAGCAGATACAGAATGGTGAGAGAGGCCTCAGGCATTTGGGCAAAGAGGCAACTACAGTAGAGAGAACAAGTTGTTCCAGAACCTTATCATGTTCTACTGAGGTCTCCACACTTCCCTATGTTTTGTTTTTTAGGAACATACAGGAGGGACCATTACTGAGTAATTAAAGCACAAAGTTGGCAGCTGGGTTTCTGAAGTCCTGTAATTGAGTTCCTGTGGCAACACATGTACTGTATGCAATGGTCACTTCTGAGAGAGGCTTACACTTCATGGTCCCTGGGTCAGGTCATTTTAACTGACTTGAATCTCTAGTGTTCACATCTAAGGGCCTTTTCGGTGCACAGGACACATCACTATTGCATATTAATGGAGACTCAGGATGGTATGAGAGCTGTCCCATTTCGGAAAGGTCCCCAGGCCTGTGTCCTGCTTTGCTAACTGAGGCAGAAGAGATGAGACCAGCAGCACTTGCTGTGGCTGTATACAGACAGCTCCCTCTTCTACTGTTCTTACTCTGCCTTGTGCTCCCTGTGCAGGCATGCTGGGGCTTGTTACTTTTGTGTGTTAGAATGAGGTAAAGGGTAGAACTTGGCATCAGGAGTGACCTGCAAGGGAGTTTACCTAGTGCCATTTCACCAAAAGAAGAGACAGAATTAGGACCCACATTCCTCTGGCTGCCTGTCATATGGGGTCTGTATCTGGAAGAGCTAGGAAGGATCCCTCACCTGATCTGCCCGAGCCTTGTCAGTCAGCAAGGATAATTCATAAACTAGTTGCCCTGGCAGAGTCCAAGATGACGGCATGTTTTGGCATTTGGATACATTCCACCAGGCACAACCCAGGAACTTCTGATGTCTTCTGCCGTCTAAAAAACTGGTGGCCTGAGGGGATCCCTTTTTAATATGGTCAGTTCAGCCTAACCCCTGACCTGTCCAAGAACTTTAACCAGACTCCAAACTTGCAGGGTTGAGTGTGCTGCCAGGTAGTTGGGCAAAACATTACAGGTTTGCTGGCAGTGCTACAGCAACCCATGCACCCTTGCTGCCTCAAGGCCCTTGTAACAGCTTGTAAAAGGGATCAGAAAAACTTTCTGTGCAGAACAGGCACTCCTAGGGTGTTGCAGACCAGGCAGTGTGCCAGTTGCCAGGGATGAGACAATGCTTTGGGAAGCTCACCTGTAACCAATGACTGGCAGCAACATGTTCAAAACTTGTAGAGCTATAAGGACAAAGACAGATTCAATCCTTCTTTGAGACTTTTGCTCTCTACCTCCCAGTGGCAGTCTCCTTCCCTGCTCATGAAATGAAACTAACCTCTCCCCCTTCTCCTTCCTACATCCCAGACCTTCATGGCAGTTGCTGGCAGTCCCAGGGAGAACAGGCTGTAGAGTCAGCTGCTTAGCAGAATGCCCCAAATCCTGCAAGCTTCTTTTTGAAAAAAGTTTATTTTTGAAACCCATTGTGCAAGGATGCAGGGTTGCCAACACAACTGAAATACCCTTAAATGATCTGACGATTTTATACAGTACAGGCCATAAGGAACAATTGCAGGGGCAGTACGGCAGAATACAGTGTAGAGACACCTGCCTGGGCTGCTGAGACTGTGCAGCATTTGTTCTGTTTGTATTCATTTTTAAATGATTGCTGAGGGAATATGGGGTTTCCTGGGATTGGATCCTGAGGTGAGTAAGGGATGCTGATCTGCCAGAGGTGCTGTGGCAACCGGCTGTACGGAGATAATGCCACATGCAGAAGCAGGATCTTGGGTGTCTTAGGTATTTTTTCTGACAAAAACTTGGGCACTTCCACCTCCTCAGATCAACAACCTGGGCCTGACTGTCCAGTCAAACTGCTTTCTGCCTAGTCTTTGTCTCAGGTAACTATGTCCCGTTCTGAAACTCAGCCTGGTTCCTCAGGGGTCACACAGAGTGCTTCCACGCTGTCACACTGGTCTGCTCCATCTCATAGCGGTATCCTACTCTTTCAACCATCCGTATGAGCATTCTTACAGATAGTGTTCTTACTCCTCAAAGAGAATCCCTCCCAGCTCTGCTTGGACAAAGTAATTTGTCAGATCCAGGGGGCCTAAGAGAGGGGACACACTTGGGCAGAAGCCAGGAGGATCTTCTGCAAAGGGCTTCAGGGCACAGGCATACATAGGGATTTTGATACTGAAATTTGCAGTGGTAAGTAGAAACAATCACCCTCAAAAGTGGTCCTTATCAGCCAGCCATAGTAACTGGTAGAGTAGAGCATTGGCTGGAAAGAATGAGATGCCTTGCTACTGCCCTGCTTTTCACTTCCCCACATTCTTCTGGTGATGTGGAGTCTCAAAGCATTTCTAAAATACCTTTTAGAAATCCGTTCTTTTCAAATCCACAAACACTCCAGTTCTGAGCATTATAAATGGTCATGCTAATTAAATGCAGCTAAAATAGTGAAAAGAGTTGCAGGGCAGACAAGATCAATGACAAAACACCCTTAGAGAGCACAAAAGGGGAAAAAGTACTGTAGAAAGGTGATTTATGGTGATTCTCTGGTTGCTGAAACAGAACAATTATCGAGAATCTTAAGGAGAAAAGAACTTTAGGTTGGAAGATTGACGACTAAAAACCATGGGGAAGTAATCCTTTCAGCACCAGCATGGCAAAGCTTCGGTTCTGGGAGGCAGGTCAATGTAGGTCAGTGCTGGCTCTGGAAACGCTAAGCTGGGGAACTTCTCTGGTTGCTTTCTTACACCATGTTGCCTCCTCCCCACCCCCTCTTCGATGAAAGGAAGCCAGTGCATTTTGGTGTTGTCATTTCACATTCAGCTCCACAATCTAATCCTAACCAAAGGCTGCAGCACTAGGCAGCCTGATGCAAGGGTAAAATAAATTGCTCCAACATGGTGATTCGTACTTTAGCTTAGAGTTAGGAAGTTCTTAAATGTAGGTGGCATTGGGATTTGGTATCTGTGAGTGTAAGGGGTCCTTTTGTCATCTTTTATCCTATATAAGCTGCTATCACCTTTTAACATAAAGACATTTCAAGGTCCATCTTATACAAATACGCACTTATGAGTTACTTTGTGGCCCCCAGTAACTGTGTGAAAAATAAAGTGAGAATAAACTTTTATTCAAAGTGACGTTTTTATACTTTCCTATAGAAAGTTGTTCCTGCCCACGGCAAGGGGGTGGAACTAGATAATGTTTAAGGTCTGTTCCAACCCAAGGCAATCCATGATTCTGTGTATAATCTGAAAACATTGTCTGCAAAGATTGCCACTCCATATTCTACACAATAAGTAATATTCCAGCCTGAGCAGTAAGTCCATTGCAGCATAAGATGAGAATTGGAAAGAGTCAGGATGTTGATTTTTCAAACTTTTAAATTTCTTCTGGATTAATGGAATTACATATTTGGACAATTGTACTGTTATGTTTGGACAGTTATTTTATGACCATCACCGGCTGTAATTAGACATAGTTGTTTCACTTTAAAGATATAATTTTCTTTGTTTCGGGAGGTTTCAGACAGCAATTACTGCAATTGGATAGTGTTTCAATAACCAGTCTCAAGGAAACTCCTATGATGAGTCACACTATCAGCAAAACATATCAAGTGTGGTGTTATAATGTCATGTAACAGCAAATCAGTGTCTTTTCCTAATGTTTTAATGACAACCATCTCAAGTAGTCCAGGTTTTCACAGTGACATGACAACACATAATGATCTGGGTTGCAAAAACACCCTTGGAGAATAAAGCTAATAAAATAAGCAGCTAGTTATTACAAACTTCTTAATTTAATTTTATTGTGTGGAAAGTAGCAGTTTTCTTGCATGAGAAAGACTCTGCTGTTGCCTGGAAAGTTTCCATACGGCCCTGCAGCTTTCACACTGCTCCAGTCGAAGGTGTCAGTCAGACAGTTGCTGCACTTTCACTGTTGCTGACCTGTGCACCTCTATGTACTTCACACGTTGGCTTTATTCAAAAAGTGATGTATAGCTCTAAAGTATTAGTCATTAATCTGGCACCATTTAGATGTAAAGTATTAATCTCATTAACCCTTTACATGCTGGGTTTGCATTCTCATTTCCTTTTCTTGATAGCAAGATAATGTTTGCAAACAAAATGCAAGCTCACTGTTTTCTCTGTTTCAGAGATGCATTTCAGAAGTCTCCTGTTGTCCTTCTTTCCCTCAGAGAGTAAAGCAAACCTGCCCAGCTCAGCGAGCCACTTCACTGCTTCTTGTTCACTGTGACTAACACCAGAAGGAGATTTAAAATAATTTCGCTAGCATTTGGAGCATGAGGTTTCTCTTCAGCCAGACCTCAGACTGTGCTTTCCACAGCATTTGGATCACTGAAATACCCTTATATAAGCCTAATTGACACAATTAGAAGGATGACTCCTTGCAGATGTGTGTTGCTGTAGCAACCTGCAGGGACAGCAGCCAAAGTGCCCTCCATATTTAGCAAAATAATATTAATCATAATAGGTAGAAGCACTTTATCCTTTTTGTAAGGCACTTGCTCAGGAGGTAAGTGCCTTAACATGTCACAACAAGGATCACTGTAACAGAGTTCAAATAATTTGAAGGCAAGCTAAAATTCTCTCAGTAGTAACCAAAATTACACAGAGACAAAAACATAGTCAAATGTTGCCTGAATCTTCCAGAATATAGGTAGAAGGATTAGCTGTTCAATGCTTTGATTCCACTGCTGTAGGAGCACTGGAGGAAAAAAAAAACACCAAAGGCATCCATGGCAGCAAGAAGAGGCCTATGTTGCTGAGCTCATCTCAAGTTTATCCTACTGAAGACCCCAGTAATTCACTGGAAGCACTCTGGGCAGACTTTAAATTAGCAGCCACCTCCTTTGTGTGAGAGGGACTCCATGTTGTTGGCAAAGGATGTGGATATGTATAAAAGTGTCAATGGTGCTGGCAGCAGAGTGAAATGGTGGCAGATCTCCTGCTTCCCATGTGGAAAGGGTGGGAACAGCTGCTTTTTCTAAATTTGGCCCAAACCGGCACAGTGATCCTT
>VYZQ01002184.1:29364-53029 GCA_013400655.1 Mystacornis crossleyi
CCCATGTGGAAAGAGTGGGAACAGCTGCTTTGCAGAGTGGATCCAAATGACTCTGTCTTGCCTGTCCCAGTAAAATTGCACATCTGATCCAAGCATCACGGTCTCTTTGAAGTGTCAAAGGGACCATGTGAAGTACCCAAGACTCACGACTTAGGGCTTGTTTTCATGAACTCTTTTGATTTGAAGCCAATGATAAGTATTTTGTCTGCTATGATTGTTTGCTCATAGCTTTTAATTTAATACAGTTTTAAATTTTGTCTTCACATCTTTGCACCTTGAACAGTCACATTGTATTGCTACAGAGTACAAGAAAAACCTGAACTCAGCCCTGACTGGGATTGAATAATGGGATTTCCATTTCTAAGATGAAGAAGCAAATCACTAGCATGAATAAACAAGCAAGTCTGAAAAAAAACAAACACTCATCTTGTGGATGCTCATGGAAAAGAGAGATGAAAAGGTATCTCAAGAAGTTATCTATACCATCCCACTCTTTGCAGATGGATAAATTTTATCTCTGTCATTACTGACTAAGTTTTATCTGATCTCTTTTAAAAAGATTTTCAATCCCCAGGCAATCTTGCTTAATGCATCACTAGCCTTATTTTTAGAAAGTTTTTCCTAACCAAAGTCTATTTCTGCTGCAATGGAATGTCTTATTAATCTGCAATATCTTTATTTTTGAAGACTATGCTCACATTTCTTTTAGGTTTCTCTTCACTAGAGCCAGCACCCCTGTTTGTCCAGTCTTCCCATGTAATTTGTGTTTTTCTAGAACTCTGATCATACACATTGCTCTCTTCTGTAGCCTGATGAATGTTTTATCTCCCCCAGGTATGGTGGCCCAAGCCAGGCTTGCTGAGCTCCTGCTGATCTTTGCCAATACTGAGGAAAGTGGAAGAATAACTTCATGTATTTTATTGCCTCTATTTATATTGGTACCTCTCAGTATGTAGTTTGCTTTTTTTGAAAGAGTATGCAACATCCAGAATATTTCTTCAGGGCTGCTCCCTACTCATTTGCTCCTCAGTCTGTGTTTTTTGCAGTTGGATTATTCTTGACCAGACATAAAATACTGAATTTCCTATTCTTAAATAGTGTCTCATTTTTTTCACTAACAATCCACCTATGTAGTTAACTGGTGTGAAATTGCTTAGTTGAATGCTAAGCTTATATTTCTTCCAGCTGACTTTCAAATTTTTTTAAACTTTATCATGCTGGTTTATACCTGGGATCTATAGACCTTCAGCTTTGCCCTAATTATAGTCCCAGAGCCCAGGTACAGTATGTTCATGTGCAGCCTGGACGTGGCCCCTCCACTTACCCTGTTCCAGGTACGGTGGTATGATTATAGCTGTTTGACCTGTTGCACCACTGGAAGTTCAGCTTGTCCTGATAATAGTGCAGTTATGTTTACTGTCCTTGCAGCTCTGGCAATTACATCTCGTTACACCATTTTAATAATTCAAACACTGACATTTGAGTGATATTACGTCCAAAATTCAGGCACAGAAAAAAGGGTTCTTTCAACTTCAGAGTCTTTTATTTAGCTGTTCTCTTGAACTGCCTGTTTTCTCACAACACATTCCACACTTTCACAACCGCTCACTGTATTTTTCCAAAAACCCTGGAAGACACTGTAAGGCCCTGCTTCGGCCAGAAATTTTTTCATAAAAAACCATTTCTTATACTTCAGCACTTTCACTACAGCAGGATGAAAGATATATCTCCAGAACATGTCACGTAGCATGTCTTGAAGCACTGGCACAGGTGAGGCAAATGGTTTATAGCACATCAGGTGTTGGGGCCGAGCCCCGGGAAATACCCGGTGCTTGGAGGCCATCATTGTCAAGTTGTCACATTCTGTCATACTGTCATTCATGGCCAAGAATGTGCTATTTTGGTGTATATGGTTAAGAACTGAAGCATACTAACTTACTTTCGCTGTGTTTTGGACCTCACACCTGCTGAATTATCAGCTGGAAGGATATCCCAGGAGCAGCTCTACTTCACCTTATCCAAGAACACTTCCAGCATCTTATAGCCATTTAAAAAGTTCCTAGGCAGCCTAGAGTAAAAAAGGGTTAAGTGCAAACACCTCTCTTGCATCATCCCAGTGGAGTGCCTGACTGCCTGACCACATCCTATGTATGAGGAACTCAGGCACAGTTACGTAGTCTGCCCAAAGCCACGCAACAGGTTAACAACTAAATCTGGAGCTACTGGTCTCTCGATGTGATGGTTGGACATGACCTTGCTGGCAAGTTTTACTAAAACCTTTGCTGTCTTCTGGGGTGTTATATTGTTATGTAGGGAAGCTAAGCCTTTCTGTGAACACTAACTTTTCCAAACTGGAAGGGCATGTGGAAAGGACAATCTGTCCCTTGCCTGAAGGCTTCATTAGCACAAATCTTGAAGAGTCTGAGACCTCGTAAATTCATTATTGTGCAGGACCGATTTGAAATGCTATCTGAAAAGATGGCTGTAATACCAGATCCTGAGCTGCAGAGGTTCAGTATGTAAGGATGACACCCACACCTGGCTCCTGTGAAATGCTTAACCCCGCAGACAAGACCTCCGATGCTGTTTATTCATTACAGCCACACTCAGCCGGCACAGAGTGCTGGTGTTCATGTGGGTGAGCTCTATAAACATGCATATATGCTGTAATGCACTGCATAAATAAATAATGAAATACACAAAGACACACATACATCTTTGTATATATCTCATGTTAAAATGGGGTTGGAACATGCAAGCTGAGGATGCTGTGAAGTATTGACTGCTTTGTTACAAATGCAATGCCTGAGACCTGGGTGCAGGAAAGGTCACATCTTTTTTATCCACCATGATCACCTCAGCCTCCATTGCAATAGACATTATTTGTTATTCTCTCAGAAGCATTTGGCCTTTTTTTTTTTTTTAAATCAAGTGGGACTGGTCTGAGTTATGTTGAGGAACACTAGCCTCAATAATCCATGGCTGAAAAGAATAACTGCAGAATTACGGTGTGTGGCTTTGTACCCTGAAAAGACTAGAAATCTTTCAAAAATAATGATAATTTACAATTAGATGGAATCTTACAGTTGAAATCCAAGCACATCTAAGCATATTACGTGATTCACATTACTTGCTGCTATACTGATGCTGTTAATTCTTTTGTAGCTTGTCACAACAGAACAAAGATAGTGGTCTCTATTTCAGGAAGCATATGAATCAGTGGGAGAGCCAAAAGGAAACAAATGGATCACTGGTGAGACTAAAAATGCCTCAGAGATGTGAACAGTGTGTCTGCTGACTCTGAGGTTGTGCAGAAAAAATTCAAGGAAGGGTTTTAGGCATGGCTAGCCACACAAAAAAGACCACACGTTTTGAGCTGACAGTTTAAGGAGGAAGTGGCCTTGCACACTGTCCGTTTTTCCTACATGATTTAAAACAAAGATATGATACACAGACTGCTTATTCTCTCACTGAACATTAACTGACAATCTTTAAAAGGTAAATCCAGCAGAGGAAAATAAATTATATGACCAAGGCAAGTTCCTCCTAAACAACCTCTAGTAACAACCTGATCAGGCAGACTTGCCTATACATTGGCTGTGGGGTGCTGATCATCTTAACATCACCATTGAAATGGAGAAGAAAAAAATGAAGGGTTAATAACCGTAGTAATAACCCATCAACATCTGAAGCATGCAAGAATTTCATAAATGTAACAAATTCATGTTCAGTGCCATAGTCAAAAATCCACAGGTCATTTCCCCTTTAGACATTAAGAACACTTTGCTTGGCTGTGTTAGGTGGGAGGTTTGCTTCTGGAAAGGCTCTCTAATCACATGGCAAAGAAAAGAACAGTAGAAGAGTGTGATTCCTGGCTGTACCCAGAGGTACAACAGGGTCTTTTATTACTGAGTGCTGAAGGAGAGGACAGGTTCAGGTGAGAAGAGTGAAAATACACTGGACTACATCTAGTACAAGAGGCTAATATGTTAGTGGACAGACAATCCCAATGGAAAATATTTGACGAATGCCTCTGGGCTCAGGAGAAAAATCATTCCCATAATGACAAGAAGAGGCATCTGTCTCTGGCTCTCTGCTGGCTGGCACTGCGGTACAGCACTACCTGCTGTGATGCCCAACATGCTTCAGCTCGAGCTAACAATTCAAATGCTGCCACTGAAGGTGCTCTAGAAAAAAGCAGAGTTATTCAGACCACTGAAATCTATACTGATTTAAGAGAGGATTTTTGTTTTGACAAGAAGAAAAGTGTGGCTAAAGCTTACCATTATTTTTTCAGTCTGGCTAGGATTTATAATGGCTTCCTGCCAATGGCAATTTGAAGGCAGAGTTATACCTGGTTTTGCTCTCAAACAATACGAAAAGCAGGATTTGCATTTTGACAGTTTCCAAGGAAAATGAGTTTTTTTTTCTGAAATGCACTCTGCTGAAAAGGGCAACAGATTGGACATTTTAAGGTAATAGTTCTTCCACAGAAAATGGAATCATTCAACTTTTTCAGTCTGTCTTAGAGGATCATATCCAGTAATTTCTGCCTCCTTGGATCTTGCTTAGCCAAATCATGAGGATTCTAGTCATGTCAAAATTGTATTCTTGAATTTGCTGAATTCATGCTGTAAAAATACAGTAACAGGTCTCTAACACCTGTTTTGCATAAAAGTCTGGAAAGGCCTGCTCTTACTCAAAATTGTAATTTGCTGTTTGGAAAAATAGCATAAGAAACTTGTGACTTATAGCAGGAACAATCAATCTGTCATCTTGAAGCCAACAGTGCAGAAATCTTTGCACTAAATAAAGTCAGGGGAAGAAGAGCAGTAAAGTAAGTGCCTGTTTTAGTTGAGGCTGATGTTTAAATCTGGAAGTCCACTTCAAAAATGGGATTGACATTTGTACAAGCACACAAATGTCAGACTGTGCTTTTTTAGGCTTGGAACTGTTTAGACTGTTCATGCTTTAAACAGCAGGTTTGAAGTATTTGTACCTAAATTTGGACAGAAAAGTTTGGGCTCTTTTGAACAGTAACTGGTATCTTTTCCATAGGAAAAACAAACAAAACAACCAAACCAACATGACAGTATTTCATTGTGGTTAATCATACACTTGAGATATTTTTAAAATTAGAAACCCTGGCTGTTTCTGCGTAATGCATTCAGTAGGACAGACCAGGATCTATCTGACAGCTGTGATCTTGCAGTATTACCCAGAATCTCGTCCCATACAGCACAGGACTTCTGCCGCAGCCAGATGGAAGCCACTGGGCAGAAGGTTTTAGACTTTGTCTTAATCAGAGTTAAGTTCAGAGCATCGGTTTTTAACTTATCATTAAACTGAAACTTTCATTTTGGTAGCTGTGCTAGACTGACCTTAAAACAGTGGCACATATCAGGAAAGGTGACTGGTGTGGAAGTTCCTGTACAGATATGCCAGGTTCTTTCTGTGTGGGAACGATGGATGTGTTTACGCGAATCACTCAGAGTGATATCCAGCTGTTTGTTACACATTGTTTGGAAAGAATTCTTACTTACCTTTGTCTGGAGGATATATCTTGTCCAAAGCTTAGAGGGAGATTATTATTTTAGTCTGTGCAAGCTCAGTTTGGTGTGGTTCCCTTCTGCTACTCAGTGTTTCTAATACAGAGATAGATCTGCATTCTCACCTACCCTTGAAACAGGCACGACTGTAGGGCCTCTCCAAGAGGCACAACACATGGCAGTGCTTTGTTGTCAGCTCAATGCACTCATTGTAACTTCTTGTGGTAGGAAGGTCACTCTGCACTCCATGGCTAGACACATATTGTGCCTGCTAAATACTGCTGTAGTATTTCATCACAGTGGGAACCCAGACAATAGGTCATGCCTTGCATTAATGTGTAGGCTCTTGAAAAATCAATACAATTCAAATAACAGGGGACTGCTGCCCAATCGTTAACTATTCCCAGGACACACAGAGCAGCAAGGGCTGTGCCATTAAGCTGCCACAGAGCACACAGAAAGTACAATGTGCTCTCTGCTAACTCATACCAGTAAATCCAGAATCATGCATGGGCATGTGTTATTGGAAATATGAATGGTTCCCTTGCCCCAGAGATCTCATCAGAATACTTTCTGTAATACAAACATCAGATTCCCCAAAGGAAGGCCAGTTTCTGAGTCAATTTTTGTGTCCCGCAAGCCCTAGACCTAAGTGACTGTATCTCTTTTGCTGAGGGCCTGATCTAACAGCCATTCAAATCAATAGAAAGGCTAATTGATTTGAAAGGCTTTGGATAAAGCATCTGAGGCCACAACCTGCACTACTGCAATCACCAGAAAATTTATCGTTGACCTCAGTGAGTGCAGGATGAAATACCTGGGCCCTTGCTCAGCAGGAATATGAGTCCACACATAATTTATTTCATTGTAAACCATTCATATGCTTCAGTACTTGTCAGATATGGAACAAAAGTGTGATGGTTGCCAGACTAAGAAGAGGGTAGCTTTCAGAACTGCCTTTCCCCTGCCAACAGCAATGATATTTGAAGGAAAGAATAAGCAAGTTCATTGTTTCCACCATTTTGTTACAATAGAGAATTAAGAAATAAGTGAAATGAAAAAGAAAGAATTTGAGAGCAACACTACAGAAAGAGGAGAGCTATTCCTTCAATTACTTCTCAGGGGACTTTCAAAAATATAAACAGTGAGTTTTTATCTTCATTAGGAGTCTGAGTCTCAAATACAACCCAAGCTTTCCTAGGGCTTGCCTACACTGGAAAAATACATTATGTTAATTGATTAACATGGAATGCTTAATATAACAGTCAGTATAAACAAAGACTAAGGCTTTGACATTTTTTGTTGTTGACCCAAGGTAACCTGGCTGCCAAACATGACAGTTCTTGTCCACACTACGTGGTTTGTATCACCTTAATTAAAGTGTTCTAACACAATGTAATTTTGCAATACAGATTAGTCCTTTGGGGCATTTATTCTGTACATTTAATTTTCTGTCTCGCCTATCTTGAATTTGCAGATATGCCCTGCTTCTCCCCTCCCCCTTCTATCCTGAAGCCACTACCATTGAAAATTGAAGAGACTTTGTAGGCCTTCCCATTTCTTGCTTCAACTTATAAACTGAAAGCTCGATCAAATATACTATTTGTTTATGTCCCTTGATAGTGCTAATATTATAATAATAAAGTTGATCTTATAATTCAGGAACTCCTTGTTCTGCATAGAAAAATATCATCAAATACCAGCTGATTGAAGTTTTTGCAAAAATATTGCAGATTGTACAACTAGCCACTTTCTTGGTCGACTCACACAGCCTATTCCCAGGCACAGGAAGGCACTGCAGCGTTTTTCCAAACTCTACTTTCTCCATTCAAGAACATGAAGAAAAACAAACAACCAAACCAAACCAAACCAAACAAAAAAAACAAAACAAAAAAAAAAAAAAAAAAAAAAAAAAAAAAAAAAAAAAAAAAAAAAAAAACGAAAACAAAGACAACAGAAAGAAAGAGAAAGCCAAAAAGTAGACGAAAAAGATATCATTAAACATTTAGGTTAAAAGATCAAGTTTATCTGGACACTAGCAACTGACACACTTATGCTGCACACATAGTATTTTATTATAAAATGTTATTATTTTGTAAGAAACCAAGTTCCTCAACGCTACTGAAACTATAAAAAATCCTAAATTCGTAAGACATGTTGCATGTAAAATGCTGATTGGCTACAAATCACTGATTCATTTCAGCATCTTCTGAAGGACACACATCCTTGCCCATCCAGCACTTGGTGCAGTCTGAAGTGACTATTAACTCTGATATATTCGGTTATATTAAGTGACTGAAGGTGTGCAGCACAGCCACACTGGCTCTCCTGTGCTGTAACTTCACTGCCTGGAAATTTCTTTCTGAGAGATGAGCAACTAAAAGGAAAAATGCTGCATGTACATTCACTGCCTCTTCTTTTTTCCTAAAAGGTTAAGGGTAAGTGATCTAATTGCATGAGTTTTCTAGGGCTTTCCATCTATGACTCGGAAACTTTACAGCCCAGCTAACGTGCTTCAGCCTAATAAATGCTGAGGGCTGTGATTCTTCTATACTCTGCTCCCATAAGACCCCACTTGTAGTCCTGCATCTAGTCCTCAGCACAGGAAGGACATGGACCTCGGTACAAGAGAGATATGAAGTTCCTGGAGCACGTCTAGCAGAGAGCTATGAAATTGGTCAAGGGCCTGGAGCATCTCTCTTATGAAGAAAGGATGAGAGAGCTGGGCCTGTTCAGCCTCAAGAGGAGATACCTGAGAGGGGACCTCATCAACGTTTATCAGTATGTGAAGGGAGGCTGTCCAGAGGATGGAGCCAGGCTCTTCTCAGTGGTGCTGAGCAATAGGACAAAAGGCAATGGGCAGAAACTGATGCACAGGAAGATCCACCTGAACATGAGGAAGAACTTTACTTGTGCAGGTGACGGAGCACTGGAACAGATGGCCCACAGAGTCTGTGGAGTCTCCCTCACTGGAAATATTCAAGAACAGTCTGGACACAATCCTGTGCCATGTGTTCTGGGATGGCCCTGATTGAACAGGGAGGTTGGACCAGATGACCCACTGTGCTCCCTTCCAACCTCACCTGTGACCTGTTGGAGCAAGTTCAGAGCAGTGACACCAAGATGACTGGAGGGATGGAGCACTTCTCCTGTGAAGAAAGACTGCCAGTTGGGGTTGTTTAGCCTTGAGAAGGCTCCAGGGAGACCATGTAGTTTTTCACGATGAGGGTGGTGAGGCACTGGAACAGGTTTCCCAGAGAAGCTGTGGTTGCCCCATCCCTGGAACTGCTTAAGGCCAGGTTGGATGGAGCTCTGAGCAGCCTGGTCTGTGGAGGTGTCCCTGCCCACGGCAGGGCTGCGGAACGCGACGCCGTCCCGCTCCCTTCCCACCCAACACAACACCGCGGGGGCGGGGCGGGGGCGGGGCCAGACGGCTCCGCCCCGCCCCCTGCGCTCCCCGCCCGCCCGTCACGTGCGTTAGCGACAGGCGGCGGCGGCGCCCATTGGCGGAGGCGCGGGGGGGCGTGGCCGGCGGCCGGTCCGTCAGCTGCGCCGGGCCCTCACAACAAAGGGCTCCGCGGCGGCGGCGCGGCTGCGGTGATCGCGGTCTGGGTGAGTTCGCTTCGCGGGGAACTGCGGGCACCAAGCGCGTTGCTGGTGTCCCGAGTGTGACGGTCTCCTGCGATCTGAGCGCTGGAAAGCAGCAGCGGCGGAGGAGCTCCCGTTTTCCTGTGCGCCCATCCCGGCTTCTCTCCGCTGGGAGGGCGCCGAGGCCGAGGGGTTTTGGTGTTGTCCCGGCTGTCGAGCAGCCGGTGGTCTCGTCCGCCCCCGGCCAGCCTCCGGAGCGCAGCTGGGAAGGTGCGCAGCTGCTGCGGGCTCTGCAGGGTCAGCCCCGGCGCCGCTGGAGGCGGCTGTGTGGAGCCTCCTGCTGGTGGTTACAGAGCTGCGAGCTGGGGGCGCGGGGGGATCAGCAGCTCGGCTCTAACACAGGACTGAACAGGGATTGGGAGGTATCTTTTTTTGGTTGTGTTTTCTTTTTGCTTAAGCACATACCCCATCTCCTTTGCTAGATTAGAAGAAAAAAAAAAAGAAAAAAATAACTTTTTTGACTGCAGCGGTACTGTATTGTTGACATTCATCGGATGTGTTATCTGTAACAGCCTCTTAATCATTACTGTAGCTGAGTCAGTTGTTCGCAGGCTTGTGTTTTCCTGCAGCTGACAGTTTCTGTCTGAGAACTCGAAAACCTCTCTCGGTCTCTGTCCTGTTTTCCTCCCCGCACGATGGCCCTTGATAACAGCCTAACTTCTCTTTTGCTGTCTGACTTGCACAATAGCACACAAGCGTGGCCTTTTTAAAGGCGCTTGTCCAAAAGGATGTCAAAGCATCAACCACCTTCTAAATGTGCCGTGGTTTTAAGCCCAGCTGGAGATGAAACCAGGACAAAATGATTCAGATGTTTTTTTGGATTCTCCTAGGGGTGGGGGAAGGGAAAAATGGGACAAACTGCTTTTGATCTTCGGAAAGTCATTTGTGGGTCAAAAGCTGAGGTTTGTTTAGCTTACATTCTCAGGAGCAATGATCTCTCTCTTACTTGTTAGAGGTTAATTATTTTATGTTGCTGTGGTGCCTCGGGAGCCTTACTAGAGGAGTGTGAGCTCTCATCTTGCTCCACTCTGTGCACAGAACAAAAAGACAGCCTCTGCCTGAAGGTACCTCCAGGCTTGATCTAGGAAGGAGGCAATACACATGTGTGGGAGTACAGGGAAAGCCAGTGCTGATCAGCAGCCACGAAATAGCTCGCTAGTTAGCCTAAAGAAAAAACAAACTAATTTCTTCATAGGTGTGGTGCCAGGAGAGAGTTAGGGAAGGATGTGGAAGGTAACTGGAAAGATACAGGCTTCAAGCTTTCACTTAGAGTTCATTTCCTTATCCGCTGTGAGCTCTGCCTATAACTGAAGTACTAAAACCTTCTCAAGAAGGTGCTTAGGAACACTATAGGCATTTGGCACTTCCTTAGGTAACCCATCCAGGGCTTAGCGACCCTAATGGCTAAAAGTGTTTCCTGCTAGTAACCACTGAAAGTTGATCTTTGCTGCAGTCTAAAGCCACTTCTGCTTGCTCTGGATAAAAGAAGGCAAGAAACGCTTGCCTCTTTCTTCACATAATTGACTACTGTTGTAATTTTTTCCTTCCCTTTGTTAAACTTTCCAATTTTTAAAATTTTATCGATTTTCTTTAGACTTCTGATCATTTTTGTAGCTCTATTTAGGAGAGCCCTGATGTTTCATTTTCAGTTGTGGTCCTCAAAAATAGACTTGTATTACTGTTACAGCAGAGCCTGTTGTTTCTAGTCTTGTGTTTTCCTGCAGTCAGTTGTTTCTCTTGAGGAACTAGAGTGCATAATCTTTGAGTTTCACTGTACCTTTTCATATTGCTCCTGAAGACTACTTTAAGTTCTGCTGCTATTCTTTTGAGCTGTCTGAATAAGGAGGAAGCTGCATAAATGTGTACAGAAGCAGTGCTGCATGGAGCAAGTGTTTGTCCTTACATTGAGCAAGTAGGTGATGGGGTCTGGTGTCCTGGGAGAAGATGACAAAGGAGGCCCAAACAACTCTTATAGTGTTGCCTGAGAGTTCTAGGGTGAAGCAGGGTATACTGGCCTTAAATAATATTCTTTATGGGTTGTATCTTTTAATATCTGGGTTTGTGTTTTGTCATGTGTCTTACTCCCTTTCTGAATGCAGGCACTCATACTGTCTTACATGGATATATATTTTTTCCTATTTAATTATCAAACAGGTATTTAATCTGTAATAATTCTGTGATGATTCAAATGTTGCTATGGGCAAAAATAATTTGTAGTTAAGTTGGTGAATATTTTCCCCATAGTTTTTACTTTTTCAGCTGCTTTAATGGCTTCTATTTATTGGCTCATACATAAATATCAAAGGCTGTAAGTGTGCTGGTCTGAGGTGTTTAAGCGTTCAGCTTCTTGGTGCTAATGGGTTTTTTCATCCTAACTGCCAGATGCAGAGGTCAGGCTTATGGTGACCAATAGATTTAGGGGAGTGAATCGAGAAATAAGCACTGGGATTAGTTAAACATACCTGATACTTTTCCATGTTCCTTAGACTTAGGATACACGGTTAGTTGGGTGGTTGCTGTGAAAATGATCTCGCTGGTAACTCTGGGGTGTACTTTGAACCTGAAGACAGGATGTGCCTTGCTACTGTGTTAACTTGTAGTCAGTGGCTCTGAAATGTGTGTGATGGAACAGAGAAGAAACACTGCTTTGGGCTTCTCTGGGAGCCCTCACAGGGGTTCATCTGTGTCAGCAGAGATGATGAGTTGTCTGGAGCAGAAAACATGCCCTTACCCTTGGCATCTTTCTGACATGGAGGAAGACAGGCAGAGAGCTGGGGGAGTGTAGATGCAAGAGTCCTCTCCTCCCTTAGGAGAAGCTGAACAGACCTTTTCTTGGGGAGCAGGATTGAGATGAAGGCAATCAGCTCCCAGGAGAGACCTAGGATTGATTTTTTTTTTTTTTTTTTTTTTTTTTTTTTTTTTTTTTTTTTTTTTTTTTTTTTTTTTTTTTTTTTTTTTTTTTTTTTTTTTTTTTTTTTTTTTTTTTTTTTTTTTTTTTTTTTTTTTTTTTTTTTTTTTTTTTTTTTTTTTTTTTTTTTTTTTTTTTTTTTTTTTTTTTTTTTTTTTTTTTTTTTTTTTTTTTTTTTTTTTTTTTTTTTTTTTTTTTTTTTTTTTTTTTTTTTTTTTTTTTTTTTTTTTTTTTTTTTTTTTTTTTTTTTTTTTTTTTTTTTTTTTTTTTTTTTTTTTTTTTTTTTTTTTTTTTTTTTTTTTTTTTTTTTTTTTTTTTTTTTTTTTTTTTTTTTTTTTTTTTTTTTTTTTTTTTTTTTTTTTTTTTTTTTTTTTTTTTTTTTTTTTTTTTTTTTTTTTTTTTTTTTTTTTTTTTTTTTTTTTTTTTTTTTTTTTTTTTTTTTTTTTTTTTTTTTTTTTTTTTTTTTTTTTTTTTTTTTTTTTTTTTTTTTTTTTTTTTGGTATGTATCTAGCTGGGAGGGGATGGTGAATGCCAGTGAAGTTGCCTCCCCTCTTTGGGGGAAAAATGTGCATTCGTACCTCAGACTGCACTAACAAGGGGCTTTTCATTTGTTCTCTAGGGATGTTACCTGTGGCTTTGTCATTAAGATCCTTGTCATCATTTTTTGCAGGTTTCACATAAACTGTTTACAAGTCATGCTTCTTGTGCATGTCCTGTACCTAAGCTGATAAAGCATCTATGCACTTTAATCTCAAGTCTGTGCCACTCTGCTAATACAGTGTGAGCTGTGCCTTGAACCTTGGATATAAAGACCTACCAGCCAAAGTCTTGTTCCTGCCTTAGTAATGTTCCAGAGGTTAAATAACATGCTCATGGGAGAGATTGATAGCTTGTCCAGCCCAGAGCCAGAGTTCAGTGAGAAAGAAGATGACGAGTGGATTCTGGTTGACTTTATAGGTAAGATATCTGTCAGACATAAGCTCTGCTTTTGTCTTGCTCTGGCTCTTGCTTGTCTTATTCCATGTGAACAAACCAGTAGCTTGGGGAAACCTTATCTGAGCAAAACCAGTGTGGGATTAGAGTGTAAGGTGTCTTCCAAACAAATGTGCTAATACATGTTGTGTTAACTGGGGAGAAAAGTGATGTCAGGTTTATAAGCTTGACACAGGCTTCAGCAGAACCGCGTGTACAAATAAAATATATTTGACTTATTTCGCAATTATATAGCTTTACTGATAACAGTTGTTTCACATTTCTAACATTGCTTGTCTGGAAACTCCCCTTTCCCCTCTCCTGCTTTTAAAAAGTAGAAACTTGTGTATGTGCTAACAGGGCTTTTTTTTTTTTTTTTTCCTTTTCCATATCCCATTTCTCGCTATGTGCAACCTTGTTGTTTTCGACCTCTGGTGATCACCAACATCCATGGGTTCCTCTCCACTGAAAAATGGTCCCCTGCAGCAGACACTTGCACTAATTGCTCCGTGGAAGAAGCAGACATTGTTGAAGCATCGGCCACGGACAGCTCGCCTGTCTTCTCTTGTTTATCATCTCCCTTGGAACACTTGCCAGAGGCCAGCGAATCTTGCTTCATCCAGTTTGAGTCATGTCCTATGGAGGAGAGCTGGTTTATTACCCCTCCCCCATGTTTTACTGCAGGTGGATTAACCACTGTCAAAGTGGAGACCAGTCCGATGGAGAACCTCTTAATAGAGCATCCCAGCATGTCTGTGTATGCTGTCCACAATACCTGTCACAGCCTTAATGAGACTGGATGTGGGGATGAGGAGTTTCACAGCCCAGGTAGTCCCAGGTATGTCAGAATTCTCTTGTCAAGGAGCTCTGGTGCTGAAAATATCTGGTTTCTACTTGACCAGCTTAGACACTTAATACTGAATTTTCCAGCTTATTTCAGGGGAGGTGAATAAAGCATGAATGCTACACAAGGTGCGTAGAGTGGTCAGGTGCCTGCCCACTCAGAAAAATGTTATACAAGATGACCGTGTCAGGAAACAGTTGGGTGTGCTATTTTGGCACTACTATGAATATTTATGGAGCCTTATTACTCCCTTGCAGAGTATGTTCCAGTCCTGTTGAAACTGGTGGCAGTTAATTGCACAGCCAGTAACATAGATATGAAAGCACTTTGCCCCCTCCGCAGCTATGTGTGTTTTTCATAGCTGCTAGTCAGTACTCTTTCAGTCACCTTGTGAGATGAAACATAGAACTTTAATTATCCTGACAGGGAAGTGGTTTGGGGTTTAGGTGAGAGGATTCTTCGGGCTTTTTTTTTTTTCATTCCTCAACCTATTGATAGATAAGGACAGGATTAAATTTTCCCACAAGTGGCTTGTAGAAAAAAAGCAAACTGAAGGATTCCGCAAAACTTAGTCCCTTCAATGTAAAAATTTGTGCTGCAAACTTCTTACTGTACTAAAAGTAGAAGCTGTGCTTTTTGGTTTTGGGTCCTAAAAATCTATCCATGGGGGTTTATTGTAGAGGCACATTTGCCATGCACTGGCATTCCTTGGTGTTTGTGTATACAGCTATACAAGTATGGTATAATGGATGTATGCAAATAGAGTATTTCTTGGCCATTATGACCCCACACTTGCCTGTGCATTCATTGATTTTGAAATAATTGGGTGTTTTGTGAATCCCAGTTAATAGCAAAGACTGACTTTTCATTCCATCCAGTTCTGAAGTTTAGAAAAAATAATAGTAAGGAAAAAAATTACAGTACACTAAGCTTGGATATACAGGAAGAAATGAGTGTAGCATTGAGTTGCTGTAGGTAGATGCCTATTGACATGTCTGATCAGCTCCTTGCCATATTTAAGTTCTTAGTTCAAAGAAACAGGTGGCTTTGAGACGAGGTGCTGCTGTATAATGTTGAAGTATAGTGCTGACACTATTGATCTTGGAGTGGGATTTATGTAATTATTTGGGGAGGGCAGTTCATGATGTTCAGCATCAGGGATCTATCTTAAATTAAACCGGGGGAAACTATGAGCAGACAGTAGCTCTAAAATGAGAGTCTGAAGGAATCTGCAAGAGTACTCTAGGCTGCAAGGCATGCCCTAGCAAAAGACAGTAAGCCACTTTATCTAAAGTACCAATTTGCAGTGAATAGTAACACTCGAAGTTGGATACTGACTTTCCAGTCACTTCAACTTGGGATCCTGATGTAAATTCTTCCAGAGAAGAATCCTGTCTTATATTATACAGTACAGTTAAGCTGCTTTAATATGTGGAGAAGCTAAAGGTGTGCTCTTCAGCTGGTGTGTAATTAAGTTTCTTCACACTGAATTCTGTGCTGTTGCTTTGTCAGAAGATCTAGGCTCTTGTATAGGATTTTTGTGTGACAGCTGGGATGGGACTTAAGTCTAAAGCTGAGGTAGACTGCAGAATTTGGGAACATTGGTTACACTGATATTGCAGTAAGTTTCAAAAGCTGTTTTGAAGTCTCTAGTGGTTTAATGGTTGGCCATTTAATATTGTAGGGCCAAGAAAAGCTGCTTAAGGCACACTGGCACAGTAAGTACTACTGTTTTGGGACAGTGCTTTTTGTTTGATCAGGCTGCTAGCAACACTGCTTCCTCTAGAGCCTTGTCTGCCAAAGCAATACTGGTTTTAGGACTAACCTTTGTGCCAAATGATTACTTGATCAAGCCTAACTACATCTGCTTTAACAAGCCAAAATGCTAAGTGCAGAGAAATTACTGAAATGATTGGGTTGGGGGTCTGAAGCCTTTAATGTTTGTTGTGAGGTGTGGTTCTGTAGCACAATGAGCGGGACACTTCTGATTTCTAGCAAAATAAACACTGGAAGCACAGCAGCGAATATATGTAGTGATGGTCTGGCTGAAGACACAGCCACTCTGAAATTCCATTTTGACAGTATGATGGAGACTTGTCAACCCTGTTGTCTTGGTGCATGGAACTCATTAGTGCCAGCCTACCAAATGCACCTAAGGTACCAAAATGCTACATTTTGGAAGAGTATGTGGCCTTTTAGCTAATTCAAACCTGCTGTCCCAGTGTCACTTTATAGTGTCACAAATAGAAGAGTGTTGGTTTGCAAACCATTGCTGGAAGGGTATTTGATAAGAGGGGGGGAAAAGCTTGAGTATCTTCAGCCAGCAAGTTTAAACCATTTTTTCTCCTTTTGTGGAGGAAATCTCTTTTCTCATTTTAAATTCCTTTCAAAGCAAAAGGATGTTGTATAAACTTCCCTATTTGTCAGATTAGTCATATTTTTCTGTAGCAAAACCACAGCAGTTTGTATTAGCAGTTGTTGCCCTTTGCTCGCTAAGGGTATACTTGGGAAATACAGGCTGCAATGAGTGTGGTGTGGCTTCCTGGCTCCTTAATGGCTTTCCCCAGGAAGTCTTCACTTGGAGTTCCACCTCCAGCACTGCTGGATGTGCTAAGGGATCACTCTACATAGAAAATAGTAGTCCCATATTTGCAGGTACCCTCACATAAATTAAACTGGTGTAATCTGCAAAGACTGTATTTACAAGGCACTGTGAATTGGTTTATGCTTGTTGGTCACTGAATTTTTGTTTGATATTTCAAGTGCTAAGTTTAGGGCAATATCCAGCGAATAAACAGGAGCAGACCAGAATGTCACATATGACCGTTCTGCAGTCTGTAGTCTTCAGTCAGTCATATCAAGCTACCCAAGGATCCAAATGCAAGGCTAGGATATTTAAAATAAAAAAGTAGAAGGGAGGGAGTATTCCCTTGATAACAAGGAGTATTTCCCTCCAGAGTGGAGTGGGGGGAAGCAGAAGAGTTTACTTGATGTCAGGCACCTGCAGACTCCCAGAGTCAGGCTACAAAGGGTGTACCATGGGCATGGCAGACCTGATTTATGTCTACAGACATATCATACAATAATTGCAAGTTAAGCTCTTCCAGAAGAGACTTTATCATAAAGTTATGCTAGTGCCAAAAAACAGACTTCCCAAGAGACCTCTTGCTCATGCCTGAGCAAGTTCCTGGTCTTGCAGACAGCTTTCTTGGGCACCACTGACCAGTTGACAGCTGGTTGTTGGGCCCTGAGAGGGGAGACAGAAGGCAAGAAACTGCTGCCACTGGTTTCACACCAGCTCTAGCACTCAGATTTAGGTTTTGCTTTGCTTTTAAAATGGCTAGGCTATTTTTAACTTTACTTTGGAAGTTTCAGGAAATGCCAGTGATTGTTCTGTCAAGTAGGGAAGTCCTTTTTCAATATGTCAGTTGCTGCTTGCATAGGCTGCTGGTTTGTTTTTCACTAGTGCATGATGAAACAAGGGTTTGCCAAAAATGCTGACTCACTGCTCATGAAATTTAGGGGGCTGGTTGAGGAACAATCCTTCTAAGTTACTTCTCATGTGTGTCACAACTGGTCTGCCTTTCCACTCATCTGCATGAACATTGTTTGGATTTACTTGTGTGGCTGGCAATTGAAATGCACTTTTGTTAGTGTGCATCTGTTTTCAGGCTGAACCACCTGCATTCAAGATAATTTTAGACCAAACTTTGCCTAGTGGATAACTCTTAAGTCTTCTAAAGCTGGAGCAGTGTGACACACATTGCCTTGTATTTCTGATCTGTATTGCATTCCTGGGTTAGGGAGGTGGTGTGGGGAAGAAAGAGCGCAGTTGAGTAAGACACCAAAAGTCTAAAGGCTCTGTGGGGTCCTCACACAAAAAGTGAGTTAGCAGCACTACACATTACTTACCAGTGTGGTAAGTGCCTTCTCCTCAGCCCAAATCTCTGTCCAGTAGAACAAGGGTACCCTTTTGAAATTCTGGATGTTGATGTCCATGTTCTACCCGTTATTTTGCTTGTCCTTCCAGTGCACCTCAGTAGTGACTGATACCTGCTTATTACATTTCTAGACTGGAGGCCCGAAATGAAACAGGACAGCGTGTTCACTGCTATGTCACGGCTCTTGCTACTAGTTCAACTTTTCTGGAAAAAAACAAGAGCTGTCGTCCTACCCACTGGATAAAAGAACATAATGAAAGACACTACATCAACAGAAACAGTCTCCGTCGCCAAAACCTTACCAGGGATTGCCACTCTCGGCAAATCAAGCACAATGGACTGTTTGTTCACCAGCCTTGCCAGCGTCAGTTCAATTACTGATGGTTCTTGTGGTTTTAATCTATGGTCTAATTGTTTCTTAGGTTGCTCTTGTTTTCATGTGTAGGTAAGTGTGGTCAATCTGAAGCTGATCGTCAATCCCTCAAACACAATCATAACGAGTGTTGCATTATTCTCAAAAGACACATAAATCTCCAAACATCTTGCAGCAAGTTCTAAATGTTGATGTTAAATGTCAATGTCTTGGAAGCCTATCAGTACGATAGTTTGTGTGCTGTTTTATAAACTATGATGTTCTTAGTTGGTATTTTAAAGAAACTTAACTGAGATGGAAATCAGTTACATTTTGCATTAATCAAAATGGAGTTAGAAAATTTGAGGTTAGCCATATGCTTTAATGACCAGTACTTGACAGCTTGTGAATCTGTCTGTATTCAGCATATATGATTACTTTCTAACAAGGAAATACTATAGCTGCCAGTGGATATTACATAGCTGTGCTGAGCTGTTTCAAGAAGGACACCTCATCTAAATTCCTAGAACTTGCTTGTGTTAGTGGGGTCTGTGTAGGTGTGCTGGGTGCTTGATGTGGATATTGAAAGAGGGTTAAATGTCCCACCAGTATTGTTGCAGTACAGTATGGCACTGGTGTTACAGATGCAGTACCGCACAGTGGAGTGGGAAGAAAAGTGAACCTCTGGGTAACGTGCAGATGCACAACACAGAGAACTGAACTGGGTTTTATGTGGTAAAGTTTTGAGTTTCTCTAACTCCTTTCTCTAACTATTTCTGTCTTTGAAAATGTATTTCCCCCACCCTATCTCATTTAATCTCTAGTCTAGTTAAAGGAAAAAGGTGGTGGATTGACCATTCTTTTAATCCCATCAGTAGCTGACTGCTCTTCAAAGAAGTCAGGCTGACGGACAGCTGTTTCTGAGCTACAAATTGCTATTAAATTGTCTCATATTTACGGATTGAGAGTAGCTCAAAAGTAGATAGAAGGAAGCTTTTATTTGAAGTCCTCCTAATTTTCTCTTTCTCTCTATGAAAATGAAGCCCAAGTTAATAGGGACTGGAAATGAAGGGCGGTGTGAGGCAGGGAGAAGTGGATGCTGAACTAAACACAGTGATAACAGAGTGTGTAAGAGTTGATTGATCGGCCGTGGTTGTTCTCCTAGCCCACTGGAGACAGAAGGACTGGATAGCAATTCCATGGGCCAACAGGAAAGAAAAGCCATTCAAAACTATCAAGTAGTTTTCTTAAGAACACTGTGCAAGATGTTTTGGAAGTTGGCAGGCACTGCCAGCTACAACTACAGGTAAAGTAACATTCACCTGTTAACAAAAACTGTCTGTACACAGCAGCCGGTAGCATGCCAAACCGTGATAGATCAATCTGGGAAGTGGATTAAATGGATATGGAGGTTAAGGAAGCAGAAATCTGCACTGAAAGAAGGGGGGAAATAAAAGTAAATTTATCTTCCTTTCTGCCAGTCCTCAGTGTGACTTGCTGTTTTCCCTTGCGTTTAGTGCCTAGGGCATTAAAGTGTTAACGTTCTACTCAACTGTGTCTTCCAGTAGTCCTTATACAGAAGTTGGTATAAGGGGTCATGTGAAGAGCCTTTGAAATAAGGCAAGGTCAATAATGTGAATTATTCCAGGCCTATGAAGTATTTAAATTCAGCCAAATGCTTCAATTTCACTGAAGCAAAACCTCAACAATTCATATTGACCTTGACGTAGTGGTACTGTTGCAGTTCTGCAGCTGGAATTGTTGGGGAACCTACTTAGCATACAGGGAACAGCATTTATAACCTCTGTTTCACTGCAGATGTGCTGCTTCACTGGAATTACTTAGGTTTGTCACAAAGGGATGTTGAAAATAATTAAATGTATAAAAGCAGGAGATGCTTTCCTGGATACACTAGGGTTTTTTGGCTTTCGTGGGGTTTTTTTTTTTGTTGTTGTTGTTGTGGTTTTTTTTTTTTTTTTACACATAGAATTCACATGGACACTGAAAGCAAACAAAATTGGTCACATCATGAGTTTCCGAAAGAGGTATTTTGTTACTGCTGTTTTCAATAGTATGTGCCCATACAACGATTTTCATGTGGTCCAAATACTTTGGTTTATCTGCAAATAAGTACTCTTACTTGCCTCAGATTATCTACCTTTATCACTCCAACTTTTTGTCTATCTTAAACTTCCTTATCCTCGCTGCCAATTTTCTAGCTCAGGAAAATTCTTTGCTTTCCTGTATTACTTTTCTTTATATAAATGTAACTACTTTCCTTCAGCTTTAATTTTCTTAAAGTGAAATGAAGGAAGATGGAGTCTCCACCTCCCTATGTTGGAAGGAGTAAGTAATCCCTTAACTCTTAACGGGGAGATGGAGTTGAGAGTATAAGGCTGCCAGGCATTAAAATGAGAGCCTTGGTCTGTTCTTCTCAGTAGGCAAGTAAATGCAACTTTAGACTGCTCCTAGAATTGGGAGATACTGATCTTTTTATACTGCATTACTAGATAACTTTCTGGTGATGAAAACCTATATCTTTCAGGATATAAACTATTTTGTTGCACAAAGCTGTGCTTCTCAATTTGTAATATTGGAAACCATATTATTGTGTGAGATAGTACTACATCAATGGCTTTTTGTTAATTTGTTTTACATATTTATGTTGGTCTAGCCCTGTTTTGTGCCTGGAGCTATTGGGCAATTAGATTTGTTTTGGTTTTCTGTTTTAATAGTGAGCTGTGTGGCTTTTTATATGGTTTTTTGAATTGTATTAAAGTGTGTGTTTTTTCGTGTAAAAGTGGACGCCTTGCACTGTCTCATACTGATTGATATTCATGAATCTTGCTGAAATTGTATTTTCATATGTATTGGTCAATGAACAGATTTGCATTTTAAACTGTGCCTTCTACACAGCAAACTTGAAGATTCAAAAGGGACATTTCAGTTGGGATTAATACTGTACATCAGTCTATGCATATATGGCAGCTTCTCTCCAGAGCCACTTCTCTATTTGTAGCAGTCCTTTTGATATGGAAGAATGTGTGGCTCTTATTTTTAATAGTTTAACACAAGCTGAAAACAGACGAAATACAGCACTTTGCCAAAAAAAAAAAAAAAGTAGCATCGCTTAACCAGTGTGTATTTACTAAAGTGATCTTCTGTATTTTGTTTTCATAGTGCATTCTGCGCACTGGGGGAAACATGATCTTAACTCTCAATAAAAAAATGGCCTATTAAAAATTGTCAGTCTGCTCTTTAATGTTACAGGTTAATGAAAATCCAAATGCCTGAGCACCCTGTTCAGGTGGCAGGTACTGAGTGTCCCAATGCTTGCTTTAGTACAGCAGTTCCTCTGGGAATCTGTTTGCATTGCTGGTCAGGTGATAATGTGCATCCGAGCAGAGTTCCCCATCTCTGCTGACTGCTGCCTTTCTTGATCAACATGCAGGAGCTCTGTAGGTGAACAGGACAGGGATAAAAAAACGCATAAAATGTGCATGGGTTGGGGAATTTTTTCCATATCTTGGCTGAACCTCTCTTGCTTCAACTCATGCCCCACTGCCTATCATTTCCCTGCCATGCACCACCATGAAAAATCTGTATGGATGGCTGCTGGTACAGGTATCCTGTGAGCGGGTCAGAGATCCTGTGCAGATGCCTAGGGATGGGGTTATGGAAGGAAAAGCAAAGCCACCTGTAGCTGAATTTGGCAAGGGATGTGGAGGACAATAGGCTTTCCACAGATCAAGCTGTGTTACCAGCTGCAAAAGGAACTCCGGAGGAAGTGGGAGCTGGCTGCTAAGCAGGACCAGAATCCGTGTGACAAAGGACATGGAGAAGGCTGAGGTACTCCGTGTCTTCTTTGCCTTGGTGTCTACTGAGAAGACCAACTTTTGGGATTCCAGGCCCCTGACACCAGTGGGAAATGCTAAGGCAATGAAGATCATCCCTTGGATGAGAAGTCTCAAGGTAAGAAATGCTTAAAGAAATGGACCATACACAGTTTTATGGGATACACCCATGACTGGTGAAGGAGCTGGCTGATGTCTTTGTGAAGCTGTTCTTAATTATCTGAAAGGGCTTGGCAATGGAGAGGATTCCTGAGGGCTGGAGGAAAGAAGTGTCCTTCCTATAGACAAGAATATACAGGGGAACAAGACTGTTCCCTTGATGTCTGGGAGGGTAATGGAGCAAATAGTCCTGGAAACTACTTCCAAAATGAACAAAAAGGTGATTAGTAGTAGCCAGAATGGATTTATGGAAGGAAAAGCATGCCTGACAACCTGATAGCCCTCTACAGTTAGATGACTGGCTCAGTGGATGAGTGGAGAGTGGTGGATATTGTTTATCTTGCCTTTGTCAAGGCTTTTGGCACTCCTCCATAGCATCTTCCCAAAGCAATGAATTATGGACTGTGTGAAGCAGATGGTGAGAGCAGGTGTGTTGAGAGCTGGTTGAACCCTGTGTTCAAAGTGCTGTGATCAGTGACATGAAGCCAGCACTTGGTCTCACTGAATCTCATACCTCTAGCTTTGGCGCATCAATCATTCCTCAGTCTCACACCACAGACAGAAAAGCTAGAACTGAAATTCACTGCTGGGAGCAGACAAGGGGATACTTCTGCCCATGTCAGTCCCCCCTTTCTTAATCAAGATCTCATAGTCTGTGTTTACCTTGCAAAAATTGACAGCTATTGGCTGATACCCACATATCCCAAAAGCCTGAGGCCTCCCTTCTCTTTTCCACCTCTCTCTGCTGCTAATTCTCTGTAGAGCCCCATTTCAGGGAATCTACAGTTCTTTTAGCACTCTGATAGATATATTTTTACGCATAATGGTATTTTATTATTATACTGCCTAACTAGGTCACCTTGCTTGGACACAACAATTTGAAGTCTATATAGAAGAAAGTATAGACCTATGGCACAGCCCATGTCTGCCAGCTGAGCTCTGACGCCTGCTCCTGGACACTAGCCTGGACTGAGAAACTCCCTGGGAGAAGAGCAGTATTGAGCACACAGTAACTGGACTGATCCTCAAGGCCTTAGATCTGTGCTTTATAGATCCTTGGTAGATTCCAGGCTCTTTCAGATAGACCCATAAAAGGATAACCAAGACAAACAACCTCAGGTGTGTAAACTTGTAAGGAAGGCCTTAACACCTTCTCTGGACACATACCTAAAAGTGGTAATTGAAAAAAAAAAAAAAAANGCCTGGACTGAGAAACTCCCTGGGAGAAGAGCAGTATTGAGCACACAGTAACTGGACTGATCCTCAAGGCCTTAGATCTGTGCTTTATAGATCCTTGGTAGATTCCAGGCTCTTTCAGATAGACCCATAAAAGGATAACCAAGACAAACAACCTCAGGTGTGTAAACTTGTAAGGAAGGCCTTAACACCTTCTCTGGACACATACCTAAAAGTGGTAATTGAAAAAAAAAAAAAAAAA